>BLXT01007620.1:721473-738376 GCA_019648995.1 Plakobranchus ocellatus | reverse complement strand
CCCCACCTTCTTTTCCTTGATCCCGAATCTAAATAAGCCAATAGATGAGCACTGAAACATAAAAAGAAGGCTTCAACAACGGCAACAACAATAAATTAAGAAACGATAAAAAATTTATGCCATCGTCATAACTAAATCAGGAAAGTAAAATAAAATCCCAAAACATTAAAAAAAAAAAAACAGACAAAGAGAATCAACTACGAATCGGGCATTATGAAAGCTGAAATGAAATGGTATAACTATCACCTAATTTCGAGCACTTCATGCCTTTTCTGTGATCTTTTCTTGCTGAAGAAAAAATACGGACGCAAAGCAACGTGATAGGTAGGGGGATGAATACTGAGTGTAACAATAGTGACAGAATTGTAGGAATGAAAACAAAAACAATAGAAAAATGTAGAGTGATAGATAGGCGGCCAGTTCAATAGACAGATAGATAGATAGATAGATAGATAGATAGATAGATAGAAGAGAGGGGTAGATAGTGAGTAAATAGAGAGAGAGAGAAAGAGAGTTAAATAGACAGACAGATAGATAGATATATAGATAGATATATAGATAGATAGATAGATAGATAGATAGATAGATAGATAGATAAGATAGATAGATAATTGTATACTACCCCTCCTGCATTAGTTCTTCCTCCCTGCCTTCTCTTCCATCGTCTGCCTTCTTTCTGCAACTTCCATTTCTTTTTATTCTTCTGTTCTTTTTTCCTGCTTTTCTATTCTTCTTCCTCTTCATTTTCCTTCCCGTTTGCCTCCACCTCCTCCTCCTCCTTCTTCTCCCCTCCTCCTCCTCCTGCACCTCCTCTTCCTTCTCCTTTTTCCTTCACTTACCTCACTCCACATCTTCCCGCTCCTACTTCTGTTACACCTACATTTGCTTTGAAAACGGCTCCAACCGCTCCTCATCTCTTCATCTTCTTCTTTCCCTCCATTTTCGTGCACCCCATCTCCATTTCTTTTTATCTCCTCATTCTACTCATAATATGAAAAAGGTTCGTCCTCTCCTCGCCTTTTTCCTCCTCATCCCCCCTCTCCTCCTCATTCTCCTAAATCTGCTTTTCGCTCAAACGCCTCCTCTTTCTCCTGTCAGCATAGCAAACCCAAAAAACATGCCGTAAAAATTGAGTTAGTGATCGCAAACATCATCTTTGAATGAGAAATTATGTTTTTCATGTAATTACAATTATCATTTTTTCACTTTCTAAGTAAGTATAAAAGAAAGGTTCCTCTGGCAATAAAAAATATTTTTGTGAATTCAACCAATGAGATGAACAGCCCCCTTTTCTATCTTCTAAAGATGTTACCCCTACAACCTAACATTTCTTCCTTCTCTTTCCCACTCCTCGCCCCCCTTCCTCTCCCTTTCTCCACCCTGCATGCCTCTGTTATTTCTCCTTCTCGTCCTTCTTATCTCGCTCCGGTGCATTGTGGAAAAGGCAAACACAGTTTTATTCATATAATAAAGATGCGACCTTTGTTTAAATGTCTTTCATTGTGCACGTTGAACAGAAATTGTTTTTTTACGAACAATTCGTAATTTGCATTTCATAACTTAGCCAGTTTAGGGCAAAGGTTCGTCTATGCAAGAAAGAATATTTCAGGTGACTAAATTAAATGATACGAATTTCTCTTTAGCTGTGTACATAAATGTGAGGGATTAGATGTAGGGCGAAAATTTTCGAAAATAGATAAGAATTTTAAAATGTATTCGTAGGTTCTTACCTTGTAGCAATGGGGACCATGAGAATAAAAACAAATAAATAAAATAATAGATCAAAATATTTAAAGATTTCATTTCCATACAGATCAGGTCTCTGAAAAGACAAACTCCTCATATTGAAAGCTATAGGATAGATATCTAGATCTAGATCTAGATCTAGGTCTGGAAGTCCAATCAAGTATACATTTGGCAACAATGCAAAATATAAAGTTCGCTAGATTCTGATCCATATCCTTTATCCTCCTTTAAAACTAAATTTTTAAATTGTTAAAACTATGAAAGTTAATACTCGTTAATTAAAGATTTAAACGATTAATGTTGATTGCCTAAAGTGATAAAATGCGAGCCCGTTTTCTCCTGTCATGGCAGCCAAAAAAATGTAGTAGGATTTTTAATTCTCGAAAGTCTTTTCGATGAAGGTGCGATTCAGTGCAAAGTCAGTTTGGTGATAATTTATAAACTCCAAAAAATTATTCAAGTTATGCGCTAAAATGTATTGATGGTTAAAATTAGAAATGGTGTGCATAGTCATAGAGTGGAAATGCAAAGCAGTGTTGGAGAATCTCAGCAACATTCCATATTGAGCGTAGCGATTATGTATAAAGACGGACAAGCTAGAGATCTAAGGCGGTACAAATAGTTTAGTCACATTGTGTGCTCATCTTTATGAATTAGATTTTAAAAAATTCAAGGCCTTCGGAAACATTTTAAACCTCGTAATAGTCTTATCAGAGTGAATTTTGAATTAAAAAATTAATGGAATTTGACTGAAATTATATCTTCATGGGCGTTTATAATTTTTTTTTCCGTCGGCCCTTTAAAAAAAAGGAGATTTCATTTTATTCCGAGCTATGTCAAATCTTCCATTGGAAATACCATGCCAACCTTTCGTGTACTTTGGTTTTCAAAAAATGTGAATCATAATGGACAAAGGTGTTGAATTTTTAGTGTCTTACAACTCTTCTTTTTCTAATTATCATTTTTAACTTTAGTTTTTCAATATCTTAAAAAAATAAAAGTCATCGTCATATCACTGGCCGAGATCAACTAAATGTACGCCTTTCAACTGCATGCCAACTTTGTAACCTACAGTATAAAGAGCTGCATGGCCTAATCCTCATTTCAGGTTGAAGATCGGAACCAGGAACTTTTTGCATGGTCTCTCTTATATCGTGGCCAAACGCCATTTTTAATGATACTTTTCAACCACTAAATACACATGCTTTTGTGCTACAAACGAATTCAACGATAGCTTGTAGCTAATTTACTGCACAACTTTAAGAAAAATGTGCAAACTGTATTACCACTCTTGTTGTTCAAATCTACTTTATTAATGCTGAATTCCATGAAAAACACTAGCAGTCATCTATTTTTCTGACTATTGTAGTACGTATACATTTCTCGTGTTTATGCTTACAGGTGCTACGATGGCAATACGCGGCTTTCAGTAAAACGACGCTAGTTGCAAAATGGTTTCGATAAAAATTTCTCTATGCAACTATACGCTTTTCATGAGCCTGATCTTTTCATGTCCTTAAAAAATCTGTTCTAAGACTATAGAGGAGTATTTTATGTAAATAATGCACAGGAGCTGATTAAGCTTCCGAAAATACGTATACGTTTTTTCGTGTCATCTAACTAGTTATGGCAGTACGATGATAAAAACAAGACAGAAAGACACGCCGTTTGTCGGAATATCCAATACGTACATCAGAAGAGTTTTATAAGTTAAGTCATCACAGAAAACAAGGTTTTCAACAGTATACAAGAGCATTACTTCGTAGATAATAGAGCATTACTTAGTAGATAATACCAAGATTTTCAACTGTTTCATTCTCTAAAAAGCATAAGATATATTTTTTATAGACCAAGATGTCCAATGATTAAGTTGCAATGTACATTTATCCCAGGAATCATCATAAATTCTATTCACTTTAAAACCTTACCACTAACAGACTTGACACTATCACTATCACTGCAAGAGACAGATGAGCGTGGTACATAGTCATCATCCTGAACAAAAAAACAGAACCAGAGGAGAGGCAAACATTAAACTTAGATTTTCCAGTATAAAAAAAAAAATTGAGTTAGGCCCTAATTAAAAAAAAATTCCCATGATCATTGAAAACAACATGATTTTTATTATTATAGGATCTTTTTTGCTAAAATATCCAACACTTCATAGACCAAAATCATGCCATATTCAGAAGATTTCAATTCATCTCCAAAATACAATATATAAACATTTTTAAACTTTAACAAAGCAATTAGCAAAGAATGAGAATACGGAATGGCTTCCTTCACCCAAATAATTAGCAGAACAATTTAAAAACTTGAAGAAACAATACTTACATAGAAAGCAAGGAGCAGTGTTGTTTTCACGCAGGTCTGATAACTGTTGGTAAAGTAGATTTTGCTATTTTGATTCTTATACAGGCAGTCAGATTACCGGTACAACGAGACTAGGCCTAGCTTTTTGTCAGTTTTTATTACAGACTGTTGGCAACTTGAACAACTAATCTTGGGTTGAACTGTGTGTTTATTAGGTGCGAGACATCGATAGTTTCAGACACATCCTTTCTTTCAAGTTTTCTCTTAGGGTTAATATATCTGTTGAACTTTTCCAAAAACAATTTTTTTTTCTTTTTTTTTGTACTGGCGAGAAGCATTGCCACGCTGCAGGATTTGTCGATATGAGAATTAATGTTCGTGATTACATTTGGATTTTTCCCTTGTTTATCTTGTTTTACCCGGTGGAAGCAAAAATAAAATTTATCTCACTCGAAAACAATGTTTTTCATCACATGTCACCAAGTCATAGCTTTCCGAAAATGTATGGCTTTACTAATCTTCTGCATGCAAAATCTATGTAAATTTCTCACACAGGTTATATTTAGCACGTGTTTCTCTGCGACACCCACATTTTTTAAAACAGCAAACTGTGGCAACACCGTGCTGAGGCTCATTTTTCGTGACCTACTTCACTTCTCTGGCATTTAAGTGTCTCAAATTAATATTTTTGGAGATTTTTAATGGCCATCACCAACTCTTTATCAATATGTTTTCCGCACAGTTTGTGCATAAATTCATTTAATGAAAAGATTTATTGTGAAATTTTACTATTGAACGTCTAGATCTAAGGCTGCCGACCTAAATATTTCTTAATATATCGTGATTCGATCTAGATCTAGATTTAGAGTCTACCTAGATCTAATTGGCGGTCATGAATATAACTTACCTGCACCCAATGCTTTGTTTTTCTCTTCATTCTGTGTCTTTTTAAAAGAGACATCAAGCATTTTTAATACCCAAAAATACCATTCTAGTGCATCTTAATCAATTGCAAAAGATCCTCCCGTGAATAGAAGACTAACACTTACACTTGCTGCTGCTCTTGGCAAAAAGGCCAAAGCATAGCGATGCTCCTAATATCGGACCAAAGGCAAAAATGAAACCGGAAATTCATTATTTCAACTTTGACCTGGGGTAGCCTAGTCTCAAACCAGAGCAAGAGTCTCAGCTGCTCCGAGAATACGATCAAAAATAGAAACCTATATCTCTGAAAGGTGACCAAAATGAAGAGAAAATTGCCATTTACCAAAATTTGATGTGATGCTTGAAATTCAAACAGTAGATATTTAAGAGCATGATTGGTTGTGAATAAAGACACAATTTAACAAAGATATAAGGCATATTTTAAAATATATTCGACATTTTAATCCAGTTGTTGTAATGCGGATTTGCACACCGATCGTTCTATAAAATGTTGTTGGGTACAACTCATAAATTTACCACCTGACTTTATGGCTTTTGTTTAGTACAAAATTCTAAGGTCATAAATAGACTTAGGACTCAACGGTAAGCCACCCAGTCGTGAAATATGTGCATCGCCTAAGTTTGCATTATGACGACCAATTTTGGTCGCTTTTATACCGAGACAGTTTGCATATAAGTATTACAGCGACCAGTGATAGTTCTAATGCGGAATGTATAGAAATATGATATATATATATATATATATATATATATATATATATATATATATACACACTTCCTTAGTATACAATGCTATCGTTTTGGAAAAAGGCCTGGGAAAATGTGCGAAGTATTATTTTTTATAAAGTTGCGTCACGATCAATATTGACTCTCAAGTTTAAGTTGTAGCTGTCCTTTTAAGTTTGTTAAAAGTGTCTTTAAAAGTGCCGATATTTCAGGCTTTAAATTAATGGAGAGAATCGTAATAATCTCAGATATGCCAATGATACAGTTTTAATAGCAGAATCTGACGACCCAGTCCAAAAACTTCTAGATATTGTAGTTTTAGAGAGCGAGAGAATTGGCCTGACTTTGAGGGTAAAAAAACAGGAATGCATGTTTATCTCAAAGAAATCCTCTAATCCCAAGTACAATCTCATTACCAAAGGCGAACAAATCAAACAAATTACAAAATTCAAATATCTAGGTTACCTGATAACATCAGATGGCAGATGCACAAGTGAAATAAATAAAAGAAAAGTTTATGTCAAATATACATTCTGGCAAACAGAAACACAAGTATGAAAACCAAAATAAGGCTTATGAACAACATAAGTATTGCCAGAACTTTTGTATGGTAGTGAGTGCTGGACAATAAACAAGGAAACCGAGAAAAAAACTAGAAGCAATAGAGATGTGATTTATCAAAAGAATGCTGAGGATATCATAGACAGAAAAGGTCCAATGAACTGGTACTGAAAGATGCTGATCTTGAGCGATCACTAATTAAAACCATGAGACAGAGGCAACTATAGTCTTTAAACCATTTTCAAATTTGGTATCACACTCAACAAAGTGCCAACGCTGGATCACAATCAACATAACATCAACACTAGATCACAACCAACATAGTATCAATTCAGGAATATAATCAAGATAGTATCAATAGTAGATCACAATCATAATAGTATCAATACTGGATCACAATCAACATAATATCAATTCTGAATCACAATTGACATAGTTTAAAATAAATAAATAAATTAATTAAAAAGATTTAAAAATTCGTGTCTTTATCTTTACAGAAAAATCGATATTATGTTGCCTTATATCAAATTCAAATTTGTATGTGATACATACAGTCCAGTATGAGTGTGCAAAGGATAGCTAATCCGACTTCTGATTTTTTTTCTTTTTTCTTTTCCTTTTCTAATAAGGCTTTAAAATGATACAATAACATACATTATTTTAAATAGTTCAGCCTTAAAAAGGATGTTTGTTTATGAATATTCGATTACAAACATATAATATTCATGTGCATATCTTTCTACACCACATTATACCAAAGACTTTGTTACAATATTTCACTGCTGGACACCAGGAATGCAGTGTACAGCAGTAGAATACTCATTCGTTGTACATGGTTAATTTCTCGCTAGCATTACAAAAAGATCATAGTAAGAGTACATTCCTAGGATAAGAATATTTTGTCTATATGTGCGTATTAAATCATAGCAATTTAATGACATAATAGTAATAGTATGATAATAATAATGGCTCATGGTTCAAATGATCGTTGCTACCCCATCCACATAAAATATATATGTTGTAATACATTCAATTAAGGATAAATATAATGTTTAACTCAACATAATGCATAAAACATGTGTACCATAATACCTATGTACCAATAATAAATGCATAAAAAGGTTAAAAACAATAGCAATAACACTAATGGCTATATAAAAGCTCATGTACACATGATCTACATCTACCTAGAATAGTCATGAAAATTTAAATGTGTGTAGTCTCAAGCAGCATCTTCCTACTTGGTGTGAAAGAATTATCATTATTTTTAAAGTTTGGAGTGTTTATGTGAACTGTACTTGTGACAGATATATGAGATTTTTCTCACCTTAGTGTTTATCAATGCTATATGTCTTTCTATGACGGGATGATTAGTGATTCAAATATGTTTTCATATGGTTTCCATATTCTTTCAAAAACCATCTGATTATTATCCTGGGCATTCATGACCCTTTCGATCTTGTACCTTCTGCTCAACGTAAATTTGAAGGGTGGCCCTGGTTAAACTTGCATCTGTATAGAAATTGTTTTGCAGTCAGTATTATGAAGTCAAATGCCCGATCTGTCTGTTTGTCTGCATTTGTTCCAATTATGATCAGTTGTTTACTGAATTGAAAGTTTCGGTCGTGCGAACATTTTTTATTTATCAGATTTGAAAGATCTTTTCCTTCGAGGGATTAGGTAGTGATGTTAGTATGTGAACAAATTTTGACATTTTACCGAACGGTGTTAATTTTCTCTTTTGCCAATTTTTTATTACCATTTTAATTTTTTCACAATGGAGTTCAATGTTGTTTTCTGTTATCCTTTCGAGATCAGTTGAAAATGTTGACCCTAAGACCAAAAGCTTGTGTGGGTTCCAGTCAAACTGTAAATTAGGATGGTAAATTGTTTCTGGGAGCCTAGGGCACTTGAACCAGATTACTTTAGTTTTATCTTGGTTCATTTTTAAACTTGAATATTTCTCAAATCCACAATGTGTTTCGATGCATTTCTCAAAGGCTGCCTCCGACCCATCTAAAAATATTGTCGTGTCATCAGCGAATTGTGATACTTTTATCTCTATTCCATTTGTTGTATAGCCTTAAATATGAGCATTCTGGCCGATCATGCTGGCGGGAATTTCGCTGGCTATCAGGAACAAACAAGGCGATATTGGATTACCTTGTCTACAACCTTTTCTAATATGAACCAATCAGAAACCGTGTTGTTAACTATGCGTCGAGACTACCTGATTATTGAACAGTCTTACCCATCTTACTATATCATCTTTAGAATTAAAGAATTTGAGAGATTTTGTAATGAATGACCATACTATCGAGTCAAAGCTTTTTCGAAATCTATAAGTATCATTATTCCCTTTTTCTTATTTTCATTAGCTTCATGCAGTACATCATACAGAAGCTTGATATTCTCACCTATAAAATGTCCTAGCAGAAAACCAGTCTGGTCTGTACTGGTGATTTTTTTCAGTAATGATTTAATTATCTGTGCAATGCAGCCCGAAACTATTTGATACGATATATTCAAGAGCATTATGAGCCGCCAGTTCTAAAGCTGTTTCTTTGATTTTTGGGGCTTTGGAATACATGTGATACGACCCTCTCTTTGTGTTATAGATAAATGGCCAATATCAAAGCTATGATTTATTGATTTAATAAGAAAATAACCTATGTCAAACAAAATTATTTGAAAAAATTCAGTTATGAACCCATCTGAGCCTGGATTTCTGTTATTTTTCATGGTTTTAAGTACTGCTGATGCTTTTTCATATGCAATTTTTCTTTCAATCAACATGGCCTCTTCATCGGTTAACTTAGGGGTATCAATGTTGAGTTTCATTTCTAAGTCTTTGATTTCTATTTGGTCTTCGCCAGCTTTAAATAATTTTGCATAGAAAGATCTAACCTCTTTTACTATCATATTGTAACTTGATGTTTCAATTCTAACTTCCTTTATTAGACGCGATATTTTTTTAAAATGTAATAACTACTCTCCAGGTTGCAGAAGTACTCGCTGGGCTTTTCACCCTCTCTTATCCATCTTGCTTTAGCTCTTATCAATATCCCTTCCCTCTTCTTGTTTCTGAGTTTTTTAAAATTTTTTTTTTAACCAGGAATGTTTTGGATTGCTGATATTCATCTAAATTGGTTAGAGACTGCAGTTCTTTTCCCAGTGTATATTTTTCTTTTTTTTTTCTCTTTTTTCATTTGAGCTGCTCTATTGAGAGCTTTCGGCGGATTTCCAGCAGCAGACTATCCCAAAAAAGAACAGGTGATATTACAGATTCAAAGCTTTGATTTTATATTTCATATATTATATTTTCTCTATTGTATGGTAATCCACCGTATTGCTTTTTTAATTCCGTGATTGTTTCTTTTACGTCGTGGACAAAGTGCTCATCATGTAGCAGAGTGTTATTGAATTTCCAGAATGTTTTAATATGTGTCACACATATGAGTTTCAAGCTAAGGGTTATCAAAGAGTGGTCAGAATGATATCCTAGTTCTATTGTAAATTTTATAACTTACGCCTGAAGGGATATAGATATAAGGAAGAAATCCAAGCGGCCCTTCTAGAACGCTACATTTTTTCCGTTTTTTTTTTTACAAGTTGTATACATTATGGTGTCTCCATCAATAAGATTGAGTTGTTCTGTGCAAGTGAGAATGCATGTAAAAATATTATATTTTGAAGCAAGATAGATAGTATGTACAAAAGAAAGATAACATACTGTGTCCAGCAAAAGACAGGTGTGAAAAAAATTCATACACACAATCACACTTACATAAGTAGAGTCAAGAACAAACTTACCCAAGGATACAAATATTGGCGATAAATTTGAAACATATGCGTCGCTACAACTATTCACAACATTCCTGAGGTGATACAAAATAGCATATGTAACAGGTTACACATTGGGCCCTCAAAGCGCATGTCGATTGACAACAAAATCGAGTTTACAAAGTTCTCAACAACTGACAAACAGGTTAAAAAACAAACTATAAAGAACATTATGAAATACATAAACAGAAGATTAAACGATGAAAAAAATTTCCCCTGTATACACCAGGAGGTGATCCTTGGTTTCAAGCAAAACTACATTGGCTCGGACTCTAAGTCACAAGGCACATCATATCTATTTCATTTCCGATTAAAAAAAAAGCTAAACTATGAATAGTCTTTTTTTAATATGACGAGAGAGAGAGAGAGAGAGAGAGAGATAGAGAGAGAGATAGAGAAAGAGAAAGAGAGAGAGAGAGGCCAACGGGACTTAGGTTCAGTAGAAAGATAGACTAAACTAAAAGTGGAGAGGGAAAAAGAAAGAAAGAGAAAAAAAAATCGGCAACAAGAAAAACCGAGAGAGAACGAAATAACAAGAGAGTAGGGTAGGGGGAGAAATAAAATGAGCGTTCAGTTACTAAATAGTATAGTAAACATTTCACTTATTTTTGGATTTGTCTAGCCAAGGATGCACTGTGCTTTGGTTTCTTTGCTTATAATTGTTTTCTTGAAATGATTTAGTGGGTGTTTATTTTTCTCGAAATCCCTAGGAATCCCTAGGAATCCCTTAAAATCCCTAGGAATCCCTCGAAAGCCCTTTGGTGGAATCACTAGGAATCCCTTGGAATCCCTAGGAATCCCTAGGAATCCCTCGAAAGCCCTTAGGTAGACTTCGAAAAACACGCAAGGAATCAAGAAATTTAGTCTCAGAAGGCAAAAAATACCATGGTAAGTGATTCTTTATCGACAACACTGAAGAGGGTCTGTTCAAACTGGTCTTTTATTTAGTGGTGGGCATATCGTATCGATGATTTTTGAAGTATCAATTTGACATTGCAGGACAAATATCGAATTTTTAGGCCCTTATAGATCGTATTGTTTCTTTCTTTCTTTTTTTTTTTGTTTTCAAACTTTTTCCTAAATCTCTCTCTCACTCTCTCTCTCTCACTCTCTTTCTCTCTCTCACTCTCTTTATCTCTCTCTATCTCTCTCTCACTCTCTCTCTCACTCTCTCTCTTTCTCTGTGAATGTGTGTACGCACATGCATTTTTTCTGTGTTTGAATGAGAGAATAGAGAGAGTGATACAGAGAGAGAGAGAGAGAGAGAGAGAGAGAGAGAGAAAGAGGAAAGAGAGAGAGGGGAGATGGAAGAGAGATTGATAAAAAAATATTAACAAGAGAGAATACCGAAGTCAGCCTATTCCAAAATGGCGTGTTGTGTCCTTTATTTTTTATAATTTTTTTTTGTTTTCAAACTTTGCCCAAGTCTCCCCCCACCCTTTCTTTCGATCTATATATCTCTCTCTCTCTCAAGCTATCTCTCTCTCTATCTCTCTCTTTCGCACCTTATGTCTTTCAATCTTTCTATATATGTGTGTGCACATGCTTTTAGTTATGTTTGAGAGAAACAGAAAGTGGGGGGCGGGGGGCGGGGGGGTGGGGGGAGGGGGCTGAACACTTGAAACAGGGCATCATGATGCAAGATGTGATGGAGAGAGAATAACATTTTGTATCGTCGATTTTGAAGTAACTAACATGTTTGGGAATGGGCTGTTTTTAATTTATCGGTCAAGAATCACTTACTAAATTTCATGATTTGGTAAATGTTTTTCGATGTTTATCAAAGGGATTTAGAGGGATTACTAGGGATTTCAAGAGATTCCTGATGATTCCTAGGGATTCTTAGGGATTCCTATGGTTTTCAAGAACTCCCTGGTGATTCCTAGGGACTCCCTAGTAATTCCACCAAAGGGCTTTTGAGGGATTCCTAAGGTATTCCAAGGGATTCCTTAGGGTTCATAGGGATTCCTAATGATTCCATCCAAAGGGGTTTCTAGGGGTTCCTAGGGATTTCTATGGTTTCCACAGTCAATTAAGTAATACATGTAGATGCAATTGAGACTGATGCCGACTTGCAGGATGGTGTTGTGAAAATATACCGATGCTCCCAGATATTGTTGGAGTTGACACTGACAAGGTCAGTGTAAAGAAGATCAGTTTCTGCCTATACCGAATCTTAGGTGTCGACCAGTGAATGCTCGGGGGTCGGCTACAGTTAGAGAGCTATTTGTGCAATGACTTCTGGCTATTAAGAACGACTTAAGTTCACGAGTCGAACAAATATATTTGCAAAACTAAACTGACCCCATGGATCACCGTGTCAATAAAGTAAGAAGTAGTAGCAGCCTCTGCTGAATTTCATTTTGCAATGCTTAGTGGATTTGCAAGAGATCTGCAGCAGAGGAGTCAATCCGCTGAACCATTTTTTTTTATATTTCCCTAACTGATGTTGCTCTCACCTATACCAATATAATGGAACAAGAGAGTCTTTCTATTGTACTGGTATTGTGGAGGTTACAGTGGCAAAAAAGTATTGTGTGGGATCTTACAAGAGGCGAGGAGATAGAATAAAAAATAAAAACACAACAAACAAACAAAACAATTAATGATATTCGTCAACATCAAAAATTCACAGACCCCAATGGCCAACTTTTTGGACAAAGTTTTAATGCGATAAAAAACCAATAAAACTAAATTTGATGAAAAACAATGCTTGATCATGTCTTAGAACAGTATGAGGCAGGCTTTCTGTATAATTGACGAAAATGAGAAGGCCCGACTGCATAAACGGATTAATCTGAAACTGAATACTTTTTTCCATCTTTAGCTTTTGGAACACTATCTATCAGATTACGGTGACATCATTTTGTTTCTAAACAAAAAAAAAAATAATGAGAATTAGTATATTATTTTTCATTGCAGAATTTCAACCAGAAGCCTAGACAAATACTGTAACTTCAGTACTCAAAATCCGCGAGTAAAAAACTTCGCATAATAAAGTAGTGGATCACAAACAAGATCATATACCTTTTTAGAATAAGGAATACACTGAGGATGGAAAAGTACAAAAAAAGAAACAAAAATAATTCACAGAGAGATCAAATCAAATAGAAAATAAATAAATGATTGAAAGATGGACAGAGGTTGCCTCGAACAATCAAACAATGAAAGAAATGGGGATCCGAATGCATTGAATGTAGACAAATCTTTGAACGAAAATGACTACACTGTGCTGTGGGAAGAAGTTGAAACGGTAACATATGAAACAGTTGGCGACACCTGGGGGGAGCTTCTGAAACAGTGAGGTGTGGTCGCACTGACATTCTTCATGATACGGCCATGGTCTACGTCAAGATCTGTCAGACAAGCGAAAGGTTTCAGTCCCTCATCATTGTAACAAAAGGCAAAAGTACAATGGAAGATACATTCAGCCTGTGTACCGTGACATCACAAATTTAAAATACATGATCAGATAATATAAGGATACATCGATCCGCATAGCTTTTAAACATTTTTAACAATTTCAACTAGTTCGGTAGATTTTTTTCTTAAAAATAATTCTTTCCAAAGGTCAGGCAGGTTGATACATGCTAAATGTCATAAATTTTGTTTCATTTACATGCATTTGAAAGGATAGCCATGCTGGGATACAAACATAGACGAGAGCAACTATGAAACAATAAAATGATATTATTACCTATAATGCCCCTCATGATTGCCTTGCTCATTTTCCAAGCGAACTGCTTAAGAAGATTATGGTAAAACAAAATTAATCTGATACTGACTTCGAATTTGTGACAACATTCACTAAATCTCGATATCTTTAAAGCAGCAGATCTAGATCAAGATAACATATACTTTTTGTTTTCCTTTATGGCCCTGTGTGGAATGTCTGAGGAACGTGACAAGTAGTCCTACAAGCTCTGTAAGAGGGACAGGTTCTACCTCCTTGATACTTTAATTTCGTTTATTGTTGTCCTCATAGCCTATATTCACATATCTTTGTCTCAGTCTTGACATGCAAGGAAGGTCTAGCTCTTTCCCCTCCCTTTTTTTTCTTCACATCATTTTTACCATTACTCTGTTTTTCTTATTGTATATAAATTGTGTCTTTAAATCTGTATCTCCCGTCCACCTTCAAAACTCTTTAAATCACTACACTGTTCCTTTCATTGTTTTATACAGCTTGTGTCCTTCAATTTGTT
Source organism: Plakobranchus ocellatus (assembly GCA_019648995.1). Classification (NCBI taxonomy): domain Eukaryota; kingdom Metazoa; phylum Mollusca; class Gastropoda; family Plakobranchidae; genus Plakobranchus; species Plakobranchus ocellatus. The sequence continues at coordinate 724,037 of BLXT01007620.1, read as the reverse complement.
TGCCTGAGCCCTGACGTATATGAGGGCATCCCTCTTTTGCCCCCCTCACCCCCTCTCCCACCCCACCTCTCAGCCCTATCCTGCACCCATAATTAACCAGAAAAAAGCGCATTGTTTTTTAATCATTGCTGTATATAGATCGTGTGTCTTCAAAACCATTTGCATCAATCTTGATGAGCCCAAGCTGACACTACCTGCAACCTCTTACGACTCAGATTTGTCAAATGCATCTTTCTCTCTAGTACTGTGTTTCGGATTTTCACGCATTGAGCAAGATGATCTCAGTGCAATAGGCCAGAGCGTCAGGCCAAAGCGCCACCAGAAAGCTTCCTGCGGTATATTATCGGGGCTTGTCGGCTGCCCTAAAGCTCCACAATGTCCCTCTAGGTGTTGCCCGTAGACGACGTTACAATTGACTACCTTGCCATTTTTTCATAAGCTCGATATACAATAACATATACCAGTATTTAAACGACCACCACCTCCCATTGCACCATTTGATCCTGCTTAAAATGGCAAATACCTGCGAAATGAGCGAAAACTAAACACAACACCACAGCAATATTGAAAAAGATCAGACCGAAAAGGGAGGTCGCATATGAAGTTTTGTTAGTTTCTGAGGAAAACAAAACAAGAGAAAATGTCATCCAATTCGTAGACAGAATCATTTACCTAATTAAGCATATTTCAGGTAATCTACAAATTGTATCACAAACGCGCTGTATAACTTGTTTATATTTCAATACATTTATGTATAGAATTGGCTTTTTACTTTCATTCTTTATAGCTTAAAAAATGAAAATATTTTTTCAGCAAGATTAAAAATGGATCTCCTTCACTTACTGTAAAGATAAAAATACACAAAATCCTCTACCTTGTTTTTTGCAATTTTTTCCCAGGGTACTCATAACTGAAAAAAATGCATTTGTGTTGCAATCGTTCTTTTTCATTTGTATTATTGATTTATCCATTTTGGACATGCAGATTCCACTAGGAAGAAAAATCCTGAGGTTTCTGCACGTCAATGTTCACTATTTTCTGATTGCCCTTGCCTTCTTTGCTATAGTCTGTCTGAAGTAAAGAGCGAGCTAGCCCTAACACCATATGAACTCTTTTCTCAAAGCGATTTGATATATCTAAACATATCTTCTAGGTTTGGAGAGGGTTCGGTAAATCAGTTGTGTTCAAGAGCAGGAAATCCCCCTTAATGTTCACTTCAGGGGAATGCAGATCAATAGCAGATACGGGCTAGGGATAGAATTCTGCTCTAGAGGCTACGCAATAACCCTAAGAAGCCTAATATGTTTTGTTTCTATGGAAAGTTTATTCGAAAGATTAATGGAATTTTACAGGCCCTTTATATCATATGACAATGTATTTCATATTTTCATAGCATGGTATTAAAAAAGATGATCCATCGCCTAAAAATCGGATTCTTGTGCCATGGGTAGATCCTGGATGTTAAGTACAGGCTTCAACTTGTTTTTCTTGCTTTTAACAGATTATAGTAGCTGCAAGATGCTTGAAGTAACATATCTATAGCTCGGAACGAGCATAAGGGACCGCAGTGTAGGATCTCCATTTTTTCCCTTGGCAAACGGCGTTTTGAGATAGTTTGGCTTTACTTACGTCTTCGCCTTTAATTTCGCCGAATCTTTAAGAACTCATTAATTCAAATGGCGCTGATTGGACAAAGGAGAGCAAACAAAGATAAATTGAATACGGTGTCTCTTTTGAAGTATAGAAGATCAATACCAAACGATTGCGCCACTGCTCATCCCTTGCAAGTATATCTATTCAGTGCATTGTAGAAAAGCGAATTTTACGTCCTCTTTGCCTGATCCTGCTGAGCTGAAGAAGTGGGACTTTCGGCGTAACGCTCGATGGACACGATTTTTGTAGATCACGCATCCGCAATGCTGGGTGAGTTTCCGTGTTTATTCTTAAGGATCACGCCTCAGCAGTGCTTGGTAGGTTTCCGTGTATATTCTTAAGGATCACGCCTGGGCAGTGTTTGGTCAGTTTCCGTGTTTATTCTTGAGGATCACGCCTCAGCAATGCTTGGTAAGTTTTCGTGTTAATTTTTGCGGAACCACACTTGAGGGTACTTCATGTTTAGCGGCGTAAAGGAACATAAGGGTAAAAACTTCGTTCATTTTATAAATGGATACATTCTCCATGTTTGTATTTCCGATACTCCTTGCTAATGTTTTGCTTAGCACTGGTCAGTTTTTCTTTGGAAATTGCATTTGGGTCTATTGTACTATAGGACGATCACTATGATATATTTATATGATATACATGTGAACGAGCTGGTTGGTTGGTTTTCTCCAAAGTCCTTTACAGAAATTTAGCGATTTTGGCGGATCGGGGGTAACGCACACAATGAGAAACTCGTTCAAATCCGACCGTTTCTCGAATTTTAGTGCAGATATTATATGTGGGCCAGTCTTGTCACTCAATGTAATTTCTTTTCGAAAAATTCATAAAAATTACTCTTGATCGTAGTTTTGTTATAAACTTTACTACTACTACTATTACTATTACTACTACTACTACTACTA
>BLXT01007620.1:703603-713965 GCA_019648995.1 Plakobranchus ocellatus | reverse complement strand
CCCCCCCCCCCTATTGCCCCCTACCCTCAAACTCCTTTCTCCTTCCTAATCTTCCTTCTAGGCTTTGTTTTGAAGAACGGGAGTATTCTTGTCAACGACAAGAATTTGTTTCTAACTGATGAGGCTAAACAGGTGGGTGTCAATTTCCAAAGATATACTATTCCTATATATTCAACAATTTGTATTTCCCTCTGCTCTCATTTCCTATGCATAAGGAAAATACGAGGGCAAGCTGATAATTAAGTTCCGTTTGCTAATAACTCAGTCGATTTTCGTCACATCGACCTAAAATTTCATTCATATACTATCGAACCATTTTTCTAGGCTTAACTGGAACAACAAGTTTGTGTGACGTCATTTGTACTCATAATACAGTGACGCGCAACACGCGATGGGGTAGCCATGTTTATGAGGAAATGGCGACGTCCAATGACCTTTTCATTAAACAGCGCTCTGTTATCGAGTTTTTGGCAGCTGAGGGATGTTCTACTGCAAATATTCATTTTAAATTCAGCTTCTTTCTCGGAAAAAAATAGTTCTAAATATTATTCTTAAAAAGAGATATTTCTTTATACTCGAGTTATTTTTCATCTTTAGATCGCGCCTTTTAAATGCCGTTTAATTAATTGTGTGATGATTCTTTTATATGGATTTCAGTGAACACAATTCCTTCTTACCTGTCTGTGAGAAACCTTAGACTGAATTTAGGCTCAAAACGGCTGATCTTTTGATCTAGCCTTGTTTACTTGTAATTTTCGGGCACGTTCTGGTTCGTCCACGGCTGGGCTTATGTCAGTCTAACAGTCTTAGTATTTTTAGATCTAGGGATTTTTAGAAGAGCTTCGAAGGTACGAAAAATTTGTTTACGCGAAGTTGTAACACAGGAATCTTGACATGAGACAAGCTTGGGATGCCACTCGAAACTTTCGAATATAAGTACGTACTACACAGCGAGTATGGTAATTTTAACGCGCTTTTGTTTTGCGGCAATATTTGTTTGCGGAATATTGACCTTATGAACCCGTGTTTTGCACACTAAAAATTTTCAAAATCCTGGACTAGAGGCGATGGGTATAAAATGATGGTTGAGATATTGTTTAAGAGATCACTGAGAGATGGAACCGCCGATGTTAGTGAATTTGTTCCTGGAAATATACCATTCTGTTCTGAAAATGTTGTTTGTTAAAATTAATAGATTTTCCCGTCAATTTTCGACAAGACTCAAAGTGCTTTCTGTTCTCTCAGTCTGTTTAAAAGAATTCTTTGTCACAGACGGTGGTTAGCTACACCTAATTCTGAATAACACAAAGCCAGACAGTTGTTCTTACATTTCTTTTGTTTGTTATCATCATCATAACGAACAAATATTTATTTGGTGCTTTTACTTACAAAACCTCAAGATTCTAAGTAATGATGATACTAATCTTGGCATCTCCACTTAGCTCACATCTGAAATACTGGTCTTCTGTTGCCCTTTCGATTTGCAAGAGATTTCCTCCATCTATTTCACAGATATCCTTCGCTTAATGCCAAGATGCTTTTTCTTCCGAGAATCCAATGCATTTGATGTTAAGGCTTGATTGGTAAGTAATACCAGGCGGTGAAGCCTGACCTCCACATGGGTTTGTATTGTTGTGATCTAGCAAGGGAAACAAATTTAGCATTTTATATAGTATGGGGGCGAATTGGGCGAATAAATCCTGGTAAGAGCTCTAAAAATTATAGTAAGCCCTGAAATGTAGCATATATACAAATTTTACAGGGGTGTCAATAAAATCCATAAAAGTATGAATGTGTCGGTGTATGCCAAAAAGAATTACCTAGGCATGCTTTACAAGCTAACAAACATGACTTCAAAATTCAGGTTTTATTCTTTGAAAACTTTCACCGAGCAATCAGTTCAGGCTCTTCTTCGCAGCATTTAGTGCACACTGGAAATAATAGCAACACCTTAAGGGAACATGAGCAAAAATTAAATGGAAAAAAGGAAGAGTAGTGCACCAAATATTTTCAAGAACAAATTTTCAGCTTAAAACAAACGGTATAAAACATAATTTAACCAGAAAAATTTTGTAAGGACTATAATTTTTAAAACAGAAATTTTGTCCATTAAATGTCTAAAAGAAAGTAAAAGTTAAAGAATCGAAAAATGCTACAAGGCAATTGACTGGTTAGCACGAGAATTGATGAATCAAGCTCTAAATTTAAATTAGCTCAACGGCATTTCAAATCTCTAACTCTTACGTTATTTTGCTCAAGGCAGTAAAAAAAGGGGTCTTCATTTTTCGATATGGCCCAGATCAAACGAAACGCTTGTCGGCAAAATTATCTGCATTCCCTGATATCTGAATGCCTAGCTGTGAATCCTTGTATAAGGAAACGACCACTCGTTTACTATTTCTAGCCTATCGGGCTGTATCCGCATCCCTGCGATATTCTTCAGTGGATCCATGAGTCATCTGTGCATTCAAATGCCCTTTCTTCGAATCGGTCCAGGATGCCCAACGAGATTTAAGATCTCTAATATGTACGTTAATTTGTTCAAATCAGAAAGCAAAGAATCTTGTTTTCTCGATATGAAACCGATCAACCGTGACGTAAAAGTCGGCGACATTCAATAGATAGCTTAGCAGGTAATTTAAGATTTAGTTATAAATATTAATTTTCTTCTGCAAACCTTCATACCCGTCAGTGATTGGCTCTGTATCGAATCTGTGATATGTTCCTATAGTTTTCAGGGCTTTTTCACAAGTAAACATGCTCTAACGCCGCCAATGAAGCGTTGTTGATACTTACCCCCCACCCCCCTCCTTTTTCCCATGCTAAATCGAAATAAGCCAACAGATGAGCAATCACTGAAGAAAAAAAGAGTTGAAAAAGAAAAAAAATTTAAAGATAACAGAAAACAACAATGTCTGAGCATCAACAAAAAATGTAAACCATCGCCAAAATTACTTCAGGAAAGTAAAGCGAAATCCAAAAACATTTAATCTATAAAAAAAACCAACGACCAAGTAGGAAAATGAGAACGCTGAAACGAAAGGAGGTTACTATCACCTGCAAGCGTGCATATTGTGCCTTCTTTGTGATATGTTCTTGCTGAAAAAAAAAAGATGGGCGCGATAGTGGTGAGAAAATGAATGGATATAGAATGTAACAGTAGTAAGGGAATTGCAGGAATGAAAAAAATGACAATAGAAAAATGCATAGAATGATAAATAGGCTGCCAGTTCGAAAGATGGATGGATGGATAAATGGATGGATGGATGGCATGGATGGGGTGGATGGGATAGATGGACTAGATTGGATGTATTGAATGGTTTGAATTTTTTGTATGGATTGGATGGATAGATTGGAATGGATTGAATGGAACGGATGGATTAGATGGAGGGAGTCGATAGGATGGATAGATGGATGGATGGATGGATGAAATATTTCTTTTATTTTTCTCCTTTCTCCCTCTAAGAAAACTCATTGACTTCTTCATGCTCTTCTTAAAGCTGTTGCTTATTGTTCTCCTTCAACTAGTCTAAACCTGCTCCTGCCTCTCCTCTCTCCTTCTCTTAACTTTTTAACTTTTTCCCTTTTCAAATTAATCTCTGTCTACTTCCATACTTTTCACTCACGCTCTACTTCCACTGCTACTTATTCTCATGACCATACCCCTCTTTTTCTTTCTATTTCTCTTTCTCTTCTTCTATTTCCTCTTTAGCCTCACGTACCTCACTCTTACCTCTTCCTTTTCCTTATACTTTTCCACATACTCCTGCTTTGTGAACAGCTCTCTCTCTGCTCTTCATCTTCTCCTCTTTCGCGTACCCAACTCAGTCTGTTTTTTTCCTCCTCATCTTATTCTTATTTTGAAAAATGTTCATCCTGCTCCTTATTTCTTTTCCTTTTCTTTCTTTGCCAACTTTTCACTGTCATTGCAATCCTTACTTCCACTTTTCTCACCTCTCACCTACTTCTTCTCTTCTGAGCCTCTTTTCCTCTTAAACCACCCCCTCTTCCTCCTTTCAGTGTGGTCAGCGAAGAAAATTCAATTAAATTGTTTAAGTGATCACATATCACAAACGTCTCTGACTAAATGCATTCCAATGAGAACATTCAAACAGATTTTAATCTAACTACAATCATGAATTTGTCAGTTTTTGAGTAATTAGAAGATAAAGGTTTGTCTAGCCATAATAAATAATCCTGTGGGTTTTATTAATGAGATGGATTTCTCCCCGTCCTCTTCTGTCTATATAAATATGTCCCTCCAATGTCTACAATTTATTTCTCCCTTCTCTTTTATGCATTATTCTTCCTCCTTCTCCTCCTCCTTATCTCATTCCTCTATGCATGGTGGAAAAGAAAAATACAGTCCTATCTATATTATCCAGATAGGAGCGTTTCAAAAGTCCTTTATTGTTTTCGTCAAATAAAGGACATTATCAACAATTCGTTCACTTTGTAGAATCTTCAATTCATAATTTAACCGGTGCGAAGGTTCGTCTAACCAAAATCGAATATATCACGCGATCAAATAGTGAGATGGATGTCATCTGGCTGTGTTTAAAAAAAGTTCGAGAGGCTAGGTCGAAATTTTCCGAAAAAAAGCTAAGAATTAAACAAAAATATTAGTAAGTACTCACCTCGTGCAAATGGGAAACATGAGAATAGAAACAAATACAATAAATCATAGATCAAAACATTGAGCATTTTAAATTCCATACAGATCTAGATCTATATCTGTGAAAAGAAAACAAAATCCTCCTCTCGAAAGTTGCAAGACATAGTCTATATCTAGATCTAGATCTAGATCTTTGCTAGATTTAGATCTAAATCTAACTTTGGACGATACAGCTCATTCTATTCAAAATGTTGAATAAGTTTTGTTCCGACCCATATTCTTTTAAGCTTGATTTAAGCATTGTTGAAACTACGAGGTTGTTGGTGCTAATTTATTTACATTTTAAATACGAGCTTCTTTTCTCCTGTCATGGCAAAACAAATGAAACGTTAGTAAAATTTGGTAACTTCCTCCAGCCTTTTCAATGAAGGTGCGATTCGGTGCTTAGTCAATTATGTGATAATTTATACTTAAAGAAAAATTAATATTTAAGTGACTGTTCCTTATAATTTCATGTTCACTAAAATTACAGATGGTGTGCTTAGCCATAGATTGAAAATTGCAAAATGATGTAAAGAAATCTTGGCAAAATCCCTCACTAAACGCAGCGGTTACGCATATTATTATAGAATCTTTAAGTCATGATAATGACAATAGAAATGTGGAGATGGGGAAACCAAAACTATTTTTAGTCTGCTAGCAAAACGCATAGGAGGGCTAACAAATTAGAGATTTAGGGCTGTCAAATAACCTCAAGCAACATAATGTGCTCCTCTCTAAAATTGAGATTGAAAAAAAAATGTTTAAGGCCTTTGAGAACATTTTAAAATTCATCGCAGGCTTATTTAACTGGATTTATTACCTTCATATAGAAAATCGGGGGAATGTGTTTCAATATATATATATATCATACGCGCAGCATGAAATAAAATGAGATGGTGAGGTATTCTCTTATCTTACCTGATTTATTTGTGTACTTTGAATTTTATGCTATAATAAGCCCCTGGATCTAGATCTGTAGGCCTAATCAGGCCTATCTAGATCTAGAAAATAGCGCATTGATTTATAAATCTCAGCTAGAATCTAGACTTTCGCTCCCAGTACAGCCGAGGATGAAAGGCATTGAATAATGTATTACTATGGCCTTAATGTAAACAAGTCTAAACGGAAATTTATACATATAAAACCATAGCAAAATGGCTGATCGTAAAAATCTAAGTTATATTTTGAGGAAAGAATATAAAAACACAAAAATAGAAGAAAGTATAATTTGGACTTCTAGTTATAAATAATGCATCCTTTTGCTAGAGCTAATGTTTCATACAAAGTTTAGAATATTGGAAATGTGCTTTTTATCGATTAAAAAATTTTTATGGTGATTTTTATAGCAAAAGAAGCAATAAGTACCGGAAATAAGCGATGAAATCTCTTTTCTTTCATCACGATGAAGAATTTTTTTTTAATCGCTTTTAACTGTTTGACAGATGCGCTTCTGTCACATTTTAAAGAAATGTATGTCTTATATCCAACTCAATTCTAATCTTATTTACAAAAGCAACATAACACGGCTTTTGTATGTATTTAAGTGTTCCCAAAGTTGGAAATCATTTAGAAGCTCAAATAGGTGATTTATAGCAACACAGCATAGTGCCAGTCTTTTCACATCACCTAGATTTTTCTTTTTTAATTTTCGATGTAAGGCAAAGAGCCAATTTAAGTTTCCTCATTTTAAAATGGTATATTATATAATGGTAAAAATATGGCTCCATCAGTTTCTAAGTTACAACATCACCTACTTATTCTAAAAATGTGGCTGTTTCATGAGTCTTGGTTTTGTAGTAGTTTACGGACAAAAATGTTCAAGTCCATCAAAAGATAGATAGATAGATAGATGGATAGATAGATAGATAGATAGATAGATAGATAGATAGATAGATAGATAGATAGATAGATAAATAGATAGATAGATAGATAGATAGATAGATTAATTGATTGATAGATGGATAGAACCCTTTCCTGCCAAGTGAGAGATGCCGAATTCTTTACCCAGCCAAGCTCAACAAAACTGTTGTTATTTGCTATCCTGTAACGTCTTTTAAAACTCGCTGAAAGTAATGGTATCAAGAAAAGTAACTGCAAGCTACTTTAATGCCACATGCGAAAAAAATAAACTAGGACCCAACCATTGATTGCCTTATATTTATGGCATACGTGAGATTTCGTTTACTCTTTTGGATGTTTATGAGGACTTCACTTTTAAAAATTTTTCTTATCTGCTTATTGGACAGCTTGACATACAGCGTGTATATCAGTCTTGGTCTTATCATCATACTGTTAAAATAAGTTACATGGCATGAAAAGACACATAAGCTTTTAATGTAGATCTGTCAACTCATGTGATGATTTACATTAAAGAAAGCTGTATACTATCATTGATTTGCTAACGACATTATAAAACAAACAAACAAAAAAGCAACTTAGAAAAAAGGCGAATAGTAACCAGAACCATGTTACAGCTAGAGTCTTTTTACTGCTGATATTTGTTGGCAGTTTGGTGTCTGAAGCATAAAAACAAGACGTAAACATTCATGCTTTGCAGCAGTTTAAAGAATAGCTTTCTACGCATTACTTTACTTACCTGCTAAAATTCAGCATTAAAAGGTCATATTTGAGCAAGCATGATACTAATTATATTTTATTCAAGTTAAGCAGTTACGGAGCTACAAGCAATCAAGGTTAAGTCAATTGAGGTGTGATCAACAAGAGAAGTGATAAAGTTTGCACTTTTTAAAAAACGAGCAGTAAAGAAGATACAAGGAACCAAGATCAATTCATTGTAGCTAAAAAAATATTCATGTTTGGAGGTATAAAAGTCTCTTTGAAAAGGACATTTGGTCTCGTCCCCGAATAAGTTTTCCGTAAAAGCTTAGGGGACGTAAAACAAACTAGAAATACATTTGGTCACGATTCAAGCTGATACAAAAAGCTGCTGTCAATTCTGACAGAAACATAAGATAAATCCACAAAAAACTCCTGTGAAGACCAAGGGGTGGTTTAGTGCGATCATTTAAATACAGATTTATTTGATGTAACAGAGCTCAGGGTGGACAGAGAACTGATTGATCAACTGTGTACGTTATGTAGCACCAAACAATTCAATACTGCTACATACATTTTAAAACTTACAAGGATAACCTAAGCATTATTCAAAAAGAAACGTATATCGCATTGTGCAGATACTACTTTCTCAAAGTGTACAGTTTAGATTTACGTACCATAAAATTACAACGCTGGCAAACACAAAAACTCTCTGAAAGGAGTAGGTTATGTAACACCAAACTTCTGAAACAAGATAACATAGTGCTTTTTAAAGCATCTGTGGCGTAAAACTAATATATGATTTCAGGACTATAAGTTTTATATGACGCACTGACTGGATCTTGTAGATGTTAATGTAGATCGTAGCGTAAGTTATGAATCACCAAGGAAACATTGTTTCGTAACGTAAGCATTTGAAATCTGACAGTAAATCACCACTGGCGCGTCGAATTAAGTAAAGATCACGTAGTGGTATTGGTCTTTGTTCAATATTGAAACAAGAAAGCTCGTGTTACGGCACATCATAAAAAAAAACCTTTGTGACAATCGTGCCTTCGTCCGTTATCCAAATTCGAGCGTTTTCGTGATATGTACATAATCCTATGCTTTTCCCACAATTCGCCCTAGGTTGTATCGGAACATACCTCACGCCTTTTCTTTCCTTAACCGTATAAGAATCATTTATTTAATGGGGAAAAATAAGTCCCACAAACTGGGTTTCGTAAATCTTAATCTAGATCTTAGCGCCAGGTATGAATCACTAAGAAAAGGTTGTACCCTAACATACAAATTTAAAATCTAACAATACATGATTTGCGCGTCGCTGTTAGATCACCTACTTGTTCTTTGTTCAATATTGACACAACAAGAAAACACGTAATGCAGCACATAAAAAAATAACCCTTGTAACAATCGCGCCTACGCACGCGAGTCACCGGTGAAAAAAAAAAACAAAAAAAAAACATAGTCTGAGGGACTAATTTACGATTACCCTTAGCCAGTAAAGACGCCATTTTTTTCTTTTACATGCTTTGGATGGGTAAACGTGTGTGTGTGTGTGTTTCTCTCTCTCTCTTTCTCTTTTTTTTTTTTTCTTACTTTTGGGGCTTGCGGAAGCTGGGGAAGAAGTATCGTTGAAAGAAGGACCTGATCAAAAGCGCAATGTATACAACTTAAATCCAATTAACAAATGACTGTTTTTAATTTATTTTACTTTTAGCTATGTTTTTTTATCGAGTATTGTGAATGTTGTCCGTGTTACTTACTTAGATCTAAACTTTTAAACCGATACCGGCATTTGTCTATTGTGTCATCAAATCCAAACGCGATTTAATGGAGTTTTTTTTAATTGTTAACAAGATGAGATTACAATGAAATATTTTGTTTTGCCTTTTATCTTACAGAAAAACCGTACTAAAATAAATGTGTGCGTTATAGAATCACAAAGTGTCGCGTTATGTCACGTACGCGCTGCGCGCACGTTATTTTCTACTTTCTGAACACAAAACTTACCTGGCTTGTCAACATCTATCTCTCCCTTTGTCCAAGAGGTTTTCAATGCTCGAGAGTCTAAAGTTCAACTGAGTATATTGAAAAATGTGGACAAAGCCGGTTAAAGTCGGCTCTTTCAATTACTGGCCAACTAAAATCTCGCGTACGTTACGAAAGTATAACACGATTTGGGGCTTGAGGCTCCTAACCGCAATTGTGACTCCCGGATGTTTAAAAATAGATCAAATGAACACGAAAATAACGTACAAAGTAACCTATGGGCCACTAGGAAGAGAAGGACACTGCTCGCGAGGCGGTGTGTGACTGTGTATTATGGCTGGCCTAGGTAAATGAGGCCAATTCACGTTTTGACCCATATATATATATATATATATATATATGTGTGTGTGTGTGTGTGTGTGTGTGTGTGTGTTGAGTGGAACCGCAACATTATAATTCAAAGGAAAGAAAGAGAGAAAGTGAGACAGAAAGAGAGAGAGAGAAATAATGAGTAGGTTTAGCACAAACATTCCAAATGTCATAAAGCGAGCCGCTTTGAACATTTAGATCTAAGAGAAACCTTGAATGTAGATCTTAATAGCATACGCGCTGCATGAAATAAAATTAGATGCTGAGGTATTCTCTAAGCTTACCAGATTTATTTGCGTACTTTGAATTTTATGCTTCGTAAAACACATTGAACAATATACGAGATGAATTCCTACTAGATTAAGTCTAGATTGTCGTGGATCTAAAGCTATAATCAGTCCCTAGATTCAGGTCTGTAGGCCTAATCAAGCCTAACTAGATCTAGACAATAACGCCTTGATTTAGATATCTCAGCTAGAATCTAGACTTTCGCTTCCAATGCAGCTCAGAATGAAAGGCATTGAATAATGTATCGCTATGGCCTCAATGTAAACAATTCTAAACGGAAATTTATACATTTCAAACATCAGCAAAATTGCTGATCGTAAAAACCTGAGTTGTATTTTGAGGGAACAATATAAAAAAATAGAAGAAAGTAGAATTTGAACTTCTGGTCATAAACAGTGCATCCTTCCGACAGAGCTAATGTTTCATACAAAATTTAAAGTCATTCTGTTTTGTGGTTCACGAGATTTACGTGACATAAAACTTAAAAGACACAAATACAT
>BLXT01007620.1:600142-611743 GCA_019648995.1 Plakobranchus ocellatus | reverse complement strand
CCACAGACTGATAAGTTTATTCATGGAACGTACACATACACACAAAAAAAATAATAAATAAAACAAAACAAAAAAAGCTTAAAGAACGAATTGATCAAAACAATATTAACACTGCCGACTCACAATTCCTGGAAAGCAATTCTAGCGCCGGTTTCCCCGAAAGAAAATTTCCGCCTTCTGTTGAAGACACTGCTGTTGTAGATGCTGCTGGTAGACCAGGTACCATAGTTGGTTGGTGTGGAGGGAGACCGTGGAGTGGAAGGGCTACAGAGTGGGGACGACTTGCTTAACACGGGCGTACTTGAGGAAAATGGAGTGTGGGGTGAAATAATTTTGAAGGTAGAGTATTCGTTATACATTGCCATATAGGTGTAGATAATACTTCTGTAAACGAGCGATATCACCATTCAGGAAGCACTACAAACAATATAATATCTAGGATACGCAAGATGCAATGACAAATGAATAACAATATGGAGTAAAAGAGAAGAAAACAGTAAGACTTAATAAAACTAGTGTCGATACTAGTAAATTATCATTTATGTACAAATGATTTGTTGATTTGATAGACAGCGTACATTAAAAAAAAAAACCAAAAACAAAGTACAAACATTTTCAACGATAGATAGAAAATTAATGATGATTGCAAGAAAGGCAACCACAAACAAACTCAATAGTTTTTAAAAAAATTGAAAATGGAAATAGAAAAAATTAAATCTTTTGTATCCTTTAAAGGTGTGCAGCAGTATGCTTACGAAGCTAATCTTGTTTGAATGAACACACCTTGTTAAAAGGTTAAAATTGTACTTGTTTAGCTAGAGCCTGTTCTGTGTTCGTTAGTAGCATCCTGTTGTACTTACATATTATTGATTCACTTTTACGTTGGTAACGAGATAGTTTGTTTATATTTATTTTATTATGGGCTGTGTAAAGTAATTGACCTATAGTAACAATTTTTTTAGACTTTATAATAAAATATAAATGCAACAGTTTGATACTCACAAAGCAATAATTACATTCGCCTTTACCTACCTAAAACAGCGACCATGTTTCCAGGATTGAGGATCTTGGGGTGATGATGGTGACATCAGGTTTTCAGTGCTACGCACAACTCTCTTGGCTGGACTTGACTGTGGATAGATCAACAAGTGGAGCATTAGAACAGGAACAACTCTAGAGCGCTCTATTAGAATGAAAAATGCATGCTGTGATGTTAGTAAATGTTAGTGCTTGTGTTCGTTACTCTGTTTTCCCCCTAAGAAGATGGTTAGGGCGTACATGCAACACCTACACTCAGTATATTCGGGGGCGACAATGAATCTGAGAGGTTCGCATTCAGTGCCAGGCTACTTCCCTATCGATTGCCACACCAGGAGTTCCAGTGGAAAGGAGATAATTCTGGATCTACAAATCAATGCAACTGACGATAAAGAGGGCGTCATGTTATTATGGTTTGCTGTCAAAAACAGCTTAACATCCAGATATTTTTTTTTTCTTAAAGCTTTCACGATAAAAATGTACGAACACAAAAACAAGTCTCAAATGGTCCTCACCTCCATTCCACCTCTCCTCCACCCTCCCCTCCCCCAACCACACATAAAAACCGATTTATGCTCACACACCTGATTTATCTTGATTTTGAGTTGTGTGAGAATTCTTGTATACTTTTAATGTATTTAATCGGAAAAGAATTTTGAGTAAAATCAACGCATTAGGAAAGAGATTTTTTTTTTAATTCACGAAAAAAAAGAAAATTGCAAGAACATATAAGATAATTTTTAAGAATAAAAAAAGAATAACAAATAAAATCAAAGAACAGATAAATTGCGAAATATTTAGATAAAAATAAAAGAAAATTCTAAATACAAAAAGATTATTTCTTGGAGTTAGACCAAAAGGATTCAATAAAATGTAAATTCAACAATTCTTTCATTTTTAGAAAGGCATAATGCTCTCTTTATCTCCGTCTGAAAAAGAGTAGGAACACAAGTCGAGCTAATTTCATACATAACTAAGAGGATTATAGCCAAGAACCATCTATAGAGGTTCCTATACATGACGACTGAGTGGGTACGCTAGATAGATTTAGATTTCTAAACTTTATCAGTTCAGGGCTTGGTCAATATTTTTCATTTATTACTTCATATTTAGTTTATTCAACCTACCTTTTTCGGAGAAGTTTTCTTTGGGGACGATTTAGCTTTTACAGTAGAACTCTGAAAAGTTGTCACTGCGATAAAAAAATAAAACGAGATAAAAGTGATAATGGTGAAACAGTAACCTTAAGCTTATTATAAGAAACGTATCATGAGAAACAAGCAATTATAGAAAAGTTGTAAAATTTGAAGTGACGTACGCATAAAAATAATACAAACCGTTTTAAACTGTTACAAACAAGTTCGAGAAAGGAAAAAAAAAAAGAACGTGTCAAAATGAATAAATAAATAAATCAATAAATAAATAAATAAATGAAGAAATTAGCAACTTACATAAATAATTGTAGCATTTCTCAACAGAGGTTTTCTCCAAGGTTACTCTCAAGGTCAATTCTTTGAAGCTCAAACGCTCTGAAACCTTGAACATCTCATTGCAGATGCCATGTAGGTCACCTGATTCATGCAAGTGGCACAGGTCAACGAGGGCGTTCAAGGTGGGGCATTTGACCCGGATTATGACACTGCCTGGCAGTACATCCTGGATTCGTCTGCCGTGGCGGCAGAACGCGCGCAGCGAGTCGGCGCGGTCAAGGGCACTTCTGATCACTGGAGCGGTTTTGCGGAGTTCCTCCTGCCAGTTCTCATGGCCCCTGTACTCTGAACACAGGCGCCTGTTGTGAGTTAGCGGTGAAGAAGCAAAATAGTTAGAGAGTAGAAAGCACCACAAACTGACTGAGTTTTTGTAAAATGTTTACATATAGAATAAAAAAAAAGAATCTAGCACGTCAAAAAAAAAAGAGAGGCCAAAAAAATTCTTTTGATAATCACCCATGGAAGATGATGTGTGAAACGGCACGTTCAATATGATTTTTCAAAGGTCAGAAGGTGGGTGGGTGAGTGGGGGGGAGGGGTGAGAAAGTTTTTAAAGAATTAACTTTGACATCAGCTAAATTAGCTCATAGATCAGACGTCGAGTTTTTTTTTTTTTTTCACTGAAAGCTTCATATCAAAATTTGAAGATTTTCTACCAAACGAAATTTTAGGTGATTCTCTCATCCGTAAATGTTCCCGCTTTTCATGATTGCCCAAACGTTAATTAAGTTCTTAATGTCTTGATGGATAAGATTCCCATTTCTATAATTGTCCTAAAACTTGAAGCTCCTATTTCTGCGATTACCTTAATGGATATGATTCCCATTTCTGTGATTGCCCTAACGATTAAGCTCGTATTGAAATGATTATCCTCACGGAAAAAGTTTCCCATTTCTGGGTAAAGTTCCTATTTCTTTGATTGCCCTGACTGCTAAAGATCTTGTTTATTTTAGGAGGACATTATCAATGCAAGCAAGTATTATCTAATATTTCTGCATTACCTAGGTTTGTCTTTATACCTCTAAGTATGATAGAGAGTGACAGCAGAAGTAAGAAAAAAAAAGTTCCTATTTCTTTGATTGCCCTCACTGCTAAAGATCTTGTTTATTTTAGGAGGACATTATCAATGCAAGGAAGTATTATCTAATATTTCTGCATTACCTAGGTTTGTCTTTATACCTCTGAGTATGATAGAGAGTGACAGCAGAAATAAGAAAAAAAATAAGAACTTATCACGTTTCGTCACTGAAGCTATTTTCTGTTACAAAACGCTTACTGAAACAACTGTTTAGCCGAAGTCAATATCTCTCGTTCGACCTGTGCACATTCACACTGCCTGTCAGTTGATTGGTCGGTTTCCTCCAGGCGCTGGTTGATCAGGCTGGTCTCTTGCATGACGTCACGAATCTCCAGACGAAGGTCAACTTCATCTACAGACAGTTGTAAATTCTTCGGATTAATGTCTAAGAACCAGATAATTATGATCAATGTTATGCAATCTTCAATAAATTAATGAGGCATGACATTTGATTCTGTGCGATGAACCAATAAGGTTAAAAATTGTTCATGTCTAAATAGTTTTGGTTATGATGCACAATGTCGAATAAAATAGATTTAGGTGTTGACTGGTTGATTGATGATTGATTAGGTGGTGGATTTTTCGTAGTACAACCGGTCGACTAAGTGTATGTAATGATGATCTCATCGTTAAGTATTAGAAAATATTTGACGGTAGATAAATTTGAATTATCAGAAAACCTATACCTAATCTGACAAATTTTACAAGTTCACTTAAAAAAAAAAAGACGATATTAAGAGAAATGGCGAGACACTTATAGCATTGTCAAATGGCATGCCAGTCTTTCTAAATGCAAAGATTAAGTGAAATAAAGAGCAAGCTTAATATAGTCTACAGCACAAACCGTATTACCACAGCAAATTTATTGAAAACCTACCTCCCCTTCTCGTGTCAGATTTTGATACAGTTGAGCTTGCTGTCGCTCCTAACTGACCTAGATTGATAGAAGCATACTTCTGGGTTTCTTTTCTTTTCTTTACGGGTGAAAGTAGAAATTTGTCCTTCTCTGTGCTGAAAACTTGACTCGTTGCTTGTTGGTCTTTATCAAGTTTTGAGGCTGAAGTAAAAGTCGAATCAACATTTTCTCCCACTTGTCCCCATGTCATGAGAAGAGAAGATTCTTGTGCCACAGTCTTTCCAGGACTCTCTGAAGGTGTCAGCAGTAAAGAAGTTTTTGCAACTGAAGTATGACCGGCATTTATTCTGGACCTCGGGATTGGCTGTGTTTGCTGTATTAGATTAGTGGGATAAGGAAAACCACGGTCGTTATGGAAACTGTGCGTACTTTCAAAATCAAGCTTTCTCCTCGAGCTACCATGCACTGAATCTAATTTCTCTGAGCTCTCTTCTCCATGCTTCTGAAGCTTATATGATGCTCTGCGTTCTCCTTTCTCTATAGATAGCGGACTTCTGACTTGTTGGTCTTGCTTTGAGCCTCTTCCAACCGTATTGCTTTCCCAGAGCGAGGAGCTCTCCGATAAAGATCTATGCAAGGGGAGTTCCTTTCTTAAAAGTGCATCCTCAGCAGAACATTCTATGTAGCTCTTACTCCTATTCAAAGTAGCGCTTGCACTCTTTACATCAGCTGAAGCTGGCACATATCTTCTACGCTCGCTGGAGGCTGCAAATGATCTTGATGGCAAAGGTTGGTGATACCATTGAACAATCTCATTCACACCTTTGGTTCTGCTTTCTGCTTCTGGCTTAGGCCCTGTAGAAGACGATGAAGGCATGTCGCACGATTGAGATCTTCCTTGGTGAAGTTTATAAGGTGGTGTTGGAGATAATGGCAGTGCACTGGCCAGCTCTCTCTGTTTTGATTCTGTCAGCCATGGGCGGTGAAAAGACATTGTTTGTTTTTGTTTAACCTGTGATTTAGAATTTTGCCCCGGCCTGTTTGTTACTCGTTGCGAAGTATGTTCTGTAAACGCATCTTTATCAGAACATGCATACTGTTGTCGGTCTTGGAGTACGACGTTTTCCATCTGAATTTGATTTTGAGAATGGATCGGGGCTGTAGAACAAGCTAAGTCAGGCTGTCTTGGTGCACAATCTTTATATAATGGAGCATCATGCTCAGTTCTACTGTCATGCAATGAAAGAGGCGCTTCAGAGGGAACTGGAAAATTACATGCAGTTGAGGACTGCATCCAGTTTTCGGTTTTATTAAGACCGATGGATGATATGCCACCAGGAAAAAGACCGTCTGCTCTGTTATTCTGTGCTGTTAAATGTTTTTTGTCTCTAAGGTTTGCTTGCTTGTTGTATTTGGTTTTGCCCTCAATATACGTGTTAATGTTATCCAATGTAAAGCTGATATCATGGCGGTATCTTTCTTCAAGATCTTGCGTGCATAGATTCTCGGGAGTTTTTCTCTTGTTGTCCTCATACGGGTCAAACACATCAACTATTGGCGCGATTCTTTGGCTTGCAAGTGGTCTGGCAACAGTGGCACCGTCGACTTCATCATCACTCTCATTATCATCAAAGATATGGACAATATCACTGTCATTATCAACAGGCTTTGTTTCATCCTCATTGCCAGGCGCCTGTGACGTTTTGAAAGCCTCACTTTGTCGGCAGTTTTCGGCTAATGTTTTGGGCTGCATCTTCTCTTTTTTCTCTTCTCCTTCTCCAAATCCATCAACTTCGTCGCCTGAAATATCATCATCCTCAGATCTTCGAGTATTGTCATCAAAGTTACTCATGCCATCAGTGTTACATCCCATTGTGTATCTCAGCTCATAGCCACCTTGTTCCTCACGTAAAATGAACCGCGCTGATTCTTCTCCGTGTGGTAGAGGGTAGCTACTTTGAAAATGTTCTGATAAACGAGTGTGCTCCACGTCAATAACGTGTTGGTAATGCTTGTCGAGGGCATGTCTGTAAACTTGTTTCGCTTGAAGGCTGTTACATTCAACACTATGTGCTTTGTTCCTCATTTCAAACACACCATAATTATCCCTCTCTGTAACTTTATTTTTCTCCTCAATTATTTGAGACTCGTTGTGTTCACATATATCAATGGAGCTATCTTTTTTAAAGTGATCATTTTCTGTCAAAAGTGTCTTTCTTGCATTTTCTTCATCCCCATCCATTTCATCCCAGGAGTTATCCGCTCCTGGGATACAATCAGATGTGCCCCCGTCATAGTTGTCTCCAGAGCCATGACTGGAGTCTCCACAGCTCATAGATGATCCCGACAGCTCATCTGGGGATATAAAAAGTACGTTTGTATCCGCTCTGGTAAAGACTGAGCTTTTGTCCACATTGCCCCTGCTGGCATAATTGCTGATGCCTCTGTCCACAGTTCGTGATTCCTTGGGTTCTGTCATTGGTCTACTAGTGCTAATGGCACTACCGAAGAAGCCTGTCTGTCTAGATCCTCTAAAGCTGCCAGGCGTTTGTTCACAGTGTTTAGTTTTTAAATAATCCCCTTTCAGACCATCTTCAAAACTCCACCTCTCTGAAAAATGATCTTGTCCAACACGCAGCTCCTCCACAGTTTCCTTATCCATAAAATGAACAACTCCATCAGGCTCGCTAGTATCAAGGACCTCGGCGTACGTATCAGGTAATCTAACTCTGTTGGCTGCCACTGACAAGGGCCTTGTATCTCCATATTTGTGCCGAGAGCTAGTTGTGCTCTTTTGTGATATTTGAGATGGATAAGTCGATCGCATGCCAGTGCTAGTAGGTATGTCTGAATATGTGTGTGATGTATCTTTCACGCTGTTATGGATAGAGTTCCCAAACCGACACGGTGAACCCTGCTGAAAGAAGTTACGATCTCTGACACTATTTACCACATTTACCCGGGCTCTTTGATCCTGCTCAATCCTGTATTGTTGGTTGTAATCGTTCAAGCTTGGCTCCTGCGCTGCTAATGTCCTATGGGATCTGTAGCTTAAGTTATATGAGGACCCTTTAGTTGTTTCTTTGTTTTGAAGCAAACGTTGGCTATAAATATCACTTCCTATGAAATTAGGCCGTGAGTTTGTATTTAGAATGGGCTGCTTGCCAAAGTGCAAACTTTCTCCCATATAATTGCTGCCGTAGTTTGGCGTTTGTTCATAGGAATATCTCTGATAGGAAGATTCCTGATAATAATCCATATCCATTGGGGCATCGAAATGGTCGCCATCTACTTCATCTTTCTTACTGACATCTGGGAATATGAACACTTCCGGTTCTTTGCTTCTTTTAGAAAACTTGCTTTTACTTGGCGACGATGGCTGTACAGCCACTCCATCTTTATGTTGATCACCAAATGGTAAACATGATTCTTTGGCAATTTTTTCACCTTCATGTTGAAGCGTGTTCTTTTTTCTGCCTGCCTGTGACTCTGTGCTCTTCATGAAACTGAGATAGCCGTCATGTTCAGGAATGTTGCCTTTTGGGGAATTTCCAATTTCAGGTAAAGACAACCCTACACCACTGGGTCGGCTTATTTCTTGCTCAGTGACTCCTTCGACCTGCCGAAGCTGTTTAAACTCTTGTTCTTGTCGTTCTGATATAAAATATGTCCCATCTTGCCTTAACAAAGCTGTTTTAGAATCTTTAGGGCCTGATTGACTTAAAGGCAAATGTGGCTTAGATGAAACATACCCAAAGTCGTTTTGAGTTCGAGCAGGCAGACCTCGCCTAGGACTTATAACGTTGAAATTTGGATTTGTGACTTTTGATTCCTTTGACAATATTGACTCACATCCCTTATCCAGTATACTTTGTTCATGTGGAGCCCACAATGGTTTGGGTGTTGACGATTTTATACTTCTTTGACAGGGCAGAGAGCGGTGAGATGGGGAGAGCAAGGGTGTATCCGAGAAGGTTTCAGCTGATGAATTGGTATCGTAAATCAAGGGCGAGAGTTTGGATTGAACAGGGGAGATGACTGAATCGTGTTTACACTTCAGTCGTTTTGGAGACTTTTTGGGAGAGGCTCCCAAAGCATCAAATCTGTTATTGTTGCACTGAGCTCCAGTTTTGGGAAAGCAATCTGGATGTTTGTGCTCAAAACCAGGTGAATTGTTGCCATGGTAGTCGAAAGACTTCGATTTTTCCTTTAAAGACACAGGAAAAATGTTCTGAATAGAAGGTGACATAGCTTGAAAGCAAGAAAATTTCTCTGTAGGGGATCTTTGATCGTGCAGGTGGGTAAAATTTGAGGAATCTATCAAATATTGTTCCTTTTGATTAAGATGTGTATCTTGACATTGTCGACGCTGATGCTGACCCGGCTCCATCTCGTTATCTTTTAGCTGTTGTTGAAATATCTTCCCAGCCATGCGCTGCTGCTGTTGTTGCTGTTGTTGATATTGTTCCTGCTGTTGTTTTTGTTGCTGCGCCAGGTATAACTCTTCATCCGGATGTCTTGTAAACTGATGGCGTGTCTTCACTGGATGTTGAGATTGGGTCTCAGCTGAAGGCGTACTTTGTTTGTTCGGGGAGAACGTAAATGAAGATCCTCCTGTGGAGTTGGCTGCACTAAGATTAGCAGACGACAAACTGTCGGAATCTGAGGACAGCTGTCGCTTCAGTTTTGGTTTGGGTGGATCCTGTAGAGCCAGCACGGGTAAAGGGTCTTCCTCTTCTTCTTCTTCTTCCGTGTCATCGATGAGAGAAGATCCTGAATACGATCCTTGCGTGGGAGGGAAAGAGAGTAAAAACAAATTATTGTTACTACAAATAAAACTCAACTTTTCATGCCAAGCTCTCGCTTATTTTGGTACATGATGATGTCAAAATAATCACAACACATTTTATCTCTAAGGCCAAAGCTTTTAGTTTTCATAATACAATTTTTTTGGAAGAAAAGGGGACAGAATGTCTAGGTACTTACTGGTTTATACAACATATAGTTTTTATATTTTTTCTTAAAAACTGAGATACATATTTCAAAGCGAATGTACTGTAACCCATCGGTACATACAAACATCTGGAAAATCGTAATTATTCACACAAACAGATAAACATTTCTCTTAAAATTTTTAACTTAAGATGGGACAATATTTAAAGTAAACTTATCACAATTTTTTTAAAGCTTTCGAATTTATAATTTTTCAAAGTCACTGTACTTTTCAATTGCTTTTAACAATTCGTTTACTTCTTTGTGATTTTTTCTAGATCTGCATCTTCTCATTTTTTTCCACATTCCCTTCCTTTTCCCAAATGCCCTTCTCCCCTATTTTTTATCCCTTCCCTTTTCGATTCACATGCCCTTTATCCATTTATTCCTTACCAGGATGCCCTCCATTTGCAGCGGCCATCATCTTCCTGACAACCCCTCGGATTTGCCTGTCGTTCATGCCTTGTTCAAACTCAAAGGACACGGTTCTTTTTCCGGCTGATGCAGCATCCGGTTGACCTTCTGCCGCCATTTTCACACGGGTCACTGGGCTCATTGGCGGACAAGATAGAGGTGCTCTAGCAATTTTGGCCTTTCCATGACGCTTATTCCGTATAAGATCCTGTGTATAGTTTGCCTGCGTAGTTCTGAACTGGCCCTGGGTTATTTTAGGGGACTGGTTTATATCTCTAACCCTCCAGTTATCATCAATTTGCGGCAGGGGAGCCCTAGAGTTTGATGGTATAGTTTGAGGCCCATAGTGCATAACGAATTTATTTGTGGGAGTGTCTGGAAGAAGTGCCTGAATGTATTGTTGTTGTTGTTGTTGTTGCGACTGCTGCTGTTGTAGTTGTTGTAATTGTTGTAGTTGGTTAACGTCCTGGTCAATTGCATTGACAGTGGGTCCATCTTCATGGTCCAAGAATGCCGAGGAATGTCTCTTTGCTTCCACGGAGATTTCAATAAACTCCAGTGGTGCTTTCTTTGACGAATTTTCATCGACCTCTATGATTTTTCGTGTTGATTCACTGATCACAGCTCCCTCCGACTTTTTACTTTTGCTTTGACTTTCTTTAAGGTAATCACAAGACACGTTGTTATTCACCTCCTTCATCGGTGACAAGAAAGAAGACGCGTTTTGTATTTGTCGTGTAGCGTTGGTAACGTTGTTGTTTACTTCTCGCGATGGGAAATCCCTCTGCTGGTTTTGATCTTTAAATAGATTTGTCACGTCACTGTTGTTGCGCCTTAAAGGTGAAGAGTTCCAAAGAGGAAACTGGGCTTCGTCTGGTGAAACTAAGAACGCCTGACTAGCCATAGTGTCGCCTGGTCGTCTATCTACAAGACGTCTTCAGCTATCACGGCCTCCTGACTGGCAAGAAGAGCAATTACGTTGGTCTTAAATGTAACAATAATGTAAGTTGTTATTTCTGCATACATCAAACGAACAACTTTTTACATCAAATCAAAACACTTCAATCTCGCTCCAACAGAAGTATCGCTTATGATATCAGGTCAACTGTGATAAGAGGGAAAGAAAACAAAAAAAATGTAATGAATAGAAAGTTTAATGTATGCTATTTGTTGCCGCGTTATATGAGGTTTTGCCATAATTAAATGTTGATTTTAAATGAGGCATAAAAAATGGATTTCACTACCATAACACTATTAGAAAATTTCAAACTAAAACAATAAGGACAACAATATCAGGAACCAAAACATAAACAACACGACTACCACCATCACCACCACCACCACCACCACCAACAACAACAACAATAACAAAAGCCAAGTAATTTTGATATTAGTTATATGGTCTACACTTGCCTTTTAACTTAGATAACTACAGAAAAAACATGCAAAAGTATAAAGATGGATAGATAGATTGATGGGTACGTTGAGAGGTTGACAGACCGATAGACAAATAATAAGACATGTATATAAAGATATACATATACATATTTATATACCACTTTCTATCTGTAAATGATCTCTTTTTCATCTATCTATCTATCTAACTATAAGATAGCTAGGTAGATAGATAGATGGATGAAAAGAGATCATTTACACAGATATAATATGTATATGTATATATAATTACACACACACACACACATATATATATATATATATATATATATATATAT
>BLXT01007620.1:393851-405439 GCA_019648995.1 Plakobranchus ocellatus | reverse complement strand
TAATCAATGATTCATGATAATCGTTAGAATAATTTTTAGACAGAAAGACAGACATTCAGGTCGACAGAGTCCTATTGAAGCCTATTGAATAAAAGAAGGATAGTGTGAGACAATCTCGAAAAATAAGAGATATGAGAAAAAGAGTAAGAAAGACAATTAATGACGAGAAGAAAATACCAGCGCCACCTTCACACCCATAAGCTGCAGGTCTATGCTGGCCGTACTTTTTTCAAAGAAAAATTTAAATGAGAATATGGAATCTTATCTTCATTCAATTGCCTGTGCAAAAATCGCACGCGAATCGGCTATAACTGTTTTAATCATTTGATTTTTCTTTCTTTTTTTTATAACTAGAACAAGGGTCGTTATCTGAATTGACTATCTTTGGAACCCACAAGCTCGAAATCTTTTCCTTTTCGTTGAAAACTAGAAAATAAAATTAAGGAGATACATGGCTTTATCATTGTACGAGAGTATTCTTTTATTTTTTTTTTTCCGTTTACAATAATAATAGATTTATAAGTAATTTTGGCTTTATGTTATGCGCGGCTTTACTTCGTAATTTCTTTCTGAAAAACGTAACGTGACAAATATAAAGAAAACGTTTACACAATATCGCAATCTAAACTGGTCTCGACTTCCCTTTGAATTGTTCAAATCTTGTGGGCTGACAAAACTAGCGATAAGAATGGGTCGCCAGGGTTTATGCCGGGTAACCAGAACTAATGTGAAGTCTCCCAGGCATCGATAAAGAAAGCTTTTCAGCAAAATGTTCAACTCTCTCAGGCATCGATAAGGAAAACTTTTCAGAAACTCTCTGAAATGTTCTTCAAACCTCAAAGTAACCGCCCCTATCAAAGCCCACTATGAGAATAATAACCACTATCGGCACAACTTCGGTCCGGATAATTAATTACTATTTACACAACAGTTGTTTCTGCGGTTCGAACCCACCATTTGTTCATATTTCATCATTAATTCTGTCATCGCTTTTTGAAGGATTTTTGTTATCGACTGGTTTTTATAGTGAGAGAACTATCGTCACGACAATTTTGAGCGTAAACAAAGCTGATAAAACAATTATTGTGTTTATAGCAAAGCCAGCGCGGCGGTCGCGCCTAAAAAACCAGGCGCCAGAAGGTAATACTGTCGCGTGTGGAGACGGCAGACGTGGGACTATTTCCAAAGCCTCGGGCTATTAAGTTTGTTTAACGTATCTCGAGCAAGCAAGACAAGCATTGGCCTTTGAATTATGTTATCTTTAAGCAGGTCTTAATAATTATACCAATGTATACAATGCGTTATGGCGGGCATATTCTTAGATTTGTTTACAATTTATTAATAGAAGGTTGGGTTTTCCCCATATCTCTTTTGTGACGTTTGTTAATAACCTTATCGTTTGAATAAAGGTTTCATTTTTATGGAAATTTGAAGATGTGTTTTTTGTTTTTTTGTTTTTTTTATGTCCATTTATCTTCCCTAAGATGTTAAGTTTCTTTGGTCACGTTGCCTTTAAAATAGTTGTAGCATTTAACATTTATCAGATTCGGATTTTGTGGCCTATATGGCGAGACGATACTTAAAGATTAGCGATGAATTCCTTTTATGTTAATCTATTCTTAGAGAACTTTATTTATGTCCTAAATATTAATGTTTTTGCCTTATATTTAAATGGCACTGATATTATATCTTTCTCTCCTTCTCTCTATGTCTCCCTGCTCTCTCTCTCTCTCTCTTTCAAACACACAGATACATATTCATCCCTTTCTATCTTGCAATTTCTCTTTCCATTCCAGTATGTCTCCAGATAAAAATCAATTCTTCTTTTTATATCAGTCTGATGTCTGTGTAGATGTTTCTCTTTATTGTCCTTTCCTTTTTTTTTTGAAGGGGTGGGAGAGGGGCTGGGGGAGGTGGGATGGGGTATGGGAAAAATCATATTTCCTGTCCATTTTTATCTCTCTTAGTTCTTTTTGTTATTCCTATAGATCATTCTTGCTCTCTCTCTCTCTCTCTCTCTCTCTCTCTCTCTCTCTCTCTCTCTCTGTTTTTCACAGACTATTTTTTGTACGGTTAAAAGACGGTCAAAATAATTCATATTTTAAATACTATTCAAACAAACAACAAACAAACAACCCAAAAAAGAACCCAGAAAACATTGATATTTGTTTTAAAATTTGAACACTTTATTTATTTATGTTTTTTTTTTTTTTTTTTTTTTTTTTGCATTTGTGTTAAGACCACACTCACCTATACAAACACACACACACACAATGGTGTCACACAAGAAGGGCGAAGAATAAATTAAATAAATTATAAATAGATTGTAGAGCTTTTTTATACGAACTCCTATAGATGAAAAAAGTTAAATATTTTTTTTATATATATATAATTTATGATCACAAGAACTTACCGGAGAAGAAATAAAGTTTATATAGAGCATACTTATACGGGGAGACAAAAATCAATATATAATATAATATTTCACAATAGAGCTTAAATTATAAATCACTACTATTTGATATCACTATTTTCTTCCTCTCGTAGAGTTGAAATTTACAGAACTTATGAAACTTATCAAAAGAGCATAAGAATCGGAGACTTTGTCACAAACCTCAATCTTTTACATGCATATGAAACACACAGAAAGGAAAGGAAAAAAAATCAATTGTATCACAATCATGACATTCATTACTGACATTTTTCACATCAGAAATAATTAAGTGTGAATGTCACCCTCTAAGTTGTCAAAATTGACATATGAAAATAAATATTCATTTGTCCTAGAAATAAAAGGACAATTTAAAATTTGGATCAATTTTTGACACATAAATGATTACAAACGTATGTCTCTTTGACTTTTATTGACAGAACTTTATATTGCTGTTGACCCGTGGGATCATATGGATGACAAAATTATTTTAATATTAATTGCCGTGGCTAAAGATTGAAAAATGTTACGGCTAAAATATAATTTTTTTTTTTCATGTATCTTTTGATTTGTGACTTTTTCAAACTTCATCTGCTTCTGGCGGTAGCGAAAAAAAAAAACATAAACAAAAACAAAAAACGAATCATGCATTTATAAGTACAAATTTTTAAATTAAGTCTGATAAACTGGCAACAAAGACCACACACACACCAAAAATAAAAATATTCAAAACTGTTTCGAAAAATATGATAGATCAATAAATAAGTATTAAACGTAATGCATTCAGCAGCAGTAAGATGATACCAACAACAACAACAACAACAACAACAGCAATAACAATAGTAATGATAATAATAATAATAATAATAATAATAATAATAATAATAATAATAATAATAATAATAATAATAATAATAATGACAACGACAAAATGAAGCTTATCATAACAAAAACAAAGCTAAATTTCACACAGTGCATTGTTGCTCACTGTCTATGATACACATTGGACGGTCTGATACTTTTTGGCATAGAGATGGATTTCTCAGCAGGTTTTTTGGGTGTATATTATGTTAAAAAAAATATTTTACATGGTATAATGTATTTGTGTATAATTAGAACCAGTTCTGTAACATACACAGACAACTGTATACTAAACTACGGAATGTTATAGCATAGTTACATAGGAATGTTAGTACTGTGCATAGTTATATATCGTGTTTATTGAAACTTAAGAAGGAAGGGTAACAGGCTGTGCCAAAAAATTGGTCGTAGACTGTAAAATTGTCAAAACTGGATATACGCTTTTACTGTCTATTTCGGCGAATTGTAAGCGTGTGGAACTTTAAAAGCTATCTGATTGTTGGAATGTTACCGTTTTATCCTATAAATAGGTTAAATCTTACTCAAAAATATTTCAATGCAGTGCGTTTTTCTAAAACTTTAAAAAATTGAACAGATTCTGTTGCTTCCTTATCTTTCTTTTTTTTCACTTAATTCCATATTTTTTACAATTTATTTTCAAAACAAAATTATTAATTGTATCACTCGTCTGACATTGTTTTTATCTAGACTTGCCACAACATTTTTTCAACCTTTATGCCAAAATCCAACTATGTGCTTTAAGCAAAATTTTCCGTGCCTACAATTTCCCACCTTCTACCATTCTCCCTAGGGGTACATTTTTAGAAGATTGTAATAATAATTTAAAGCAAAAAAGTGGGAATAAAAAAAAACAAAAAACAACGTACATTTACAATGGATTGATAATTATAGTTATTAGTGATCACTATGGTTACGGAGCTATTTATAGTAACATTGTGGGACGGATGGCTGATGGGGGAAACGCACGGCAAACACTCCAATTATGGAACACCGGCAATCCATATGTTGTATTTTATTTCACATTCACGGATTTGGGCTGTACAGAACACAGTAGGGATAAACGAAATGCAGACACCGATGAGGATAATAATGGAATGCTGAAAGATTGTGAAGAATTGATAGGATAAATGAATTATATTCATATTGTAAAACTGACACGACTAAAGCACACATACACACACGCACACACGCAACTAAACACAGCATACAGAAGAGGAATAATTTAATAAGGTCACAGCATAGCACACTCCGAACTAAACCCATGAATCAAACGAAAAACGGTGCAGGGCAAACTACAAGAGTTAAAAAAAAAAAAAAACATATTATGCAGGGTGTAGTTTTCTTAGTAGCACATGGTAGTTTTTGTTTTAACCTTATTCAACGGGACATAGTAATGCACTTTTCTTGTTACTGATAAATCTGAAACAGTTTTTTTTCTTTCCAAAAAACAGATACATAATTTTTGTTGAAAAGAGAGTAGGGGGAGAAAAATATATTAAAAACTCCCTTGTGTAAATCAAGTTCATTTGTTTTCACCAAAAGACAATAAATTACATAAGAAAGTTTTCCTTGATAAATTTCTCATGTTCTGTTGTTGAGAAGGATTTCGTGATTTTGATGAAGATTTTACAACAAAATTGATATGCTAGATTTATGTATTACAGCACCATTAGTTACGAGGTCGCAGCTATAGTTCTACAGCTCATTATGGGGACACCCATATTTTATATATTAAAATCCCAATATTTAAATGATTTTATCAATGCTGAAGAATTCCTTATGTGTCCCGAGTGCCAATAGTTTTGAAGAGAATAAATAGTCAAGATTTATCATCAATTTAGTTGATTTTATCGCAGGATAATAAATAATCACATATTAGGCCTTTTTTTTTTTTTGCCACCGTCTGTGTGTCTTTTTCACATCCAGTTGATCTTATCTTTATAAATAGGCGGGGGAAACCTTGATATCACCAGAGTTTTGCAAGAGGTAGACTACAAGAAATAATAATTTATATTTTGTAAGTACATGGAGATAAATATATGAAATTATCAAAAAAGACTTATTTTCTTTTTGTTTTCGGAAAAAATCACACGACTGCTATTACGGCTAATATATGAAAACAAAATAGAAAAGTTATATACATGACAAAGTCATAACTTTTAGCACACACACATCGTTATGAATTGTAATATTAATTGAAAAAAAAACGAAAATCACACATTGTGCAATGTTTCTTCTTCACTGAGCGAAATGCACCTTGTTTTCGTTTAGAATCAGAACAGTTTAGAAAGATTATTTTCAGTAAATAAACTCACAGGGCAGGCAATAGATAGCTCCATACCGATTTTTAAAAACTTATTACAAAATATTCTACAAGTTTTTTTGCATCAAAAAGATTCAAAGAGCTTTTGAAATGTAATAGAGGAGACAGAGCTTATAATTTCACTGTCCAAAGATTGAAATACGCTATAAAGATAATCATAAAAAATGAATTCAGTATGTTTTTTTTTTTTTATTAAGTAACACAGATTTCAAAAAAATGATTTTACTTTATATAGTGCATGCTGCTCTCCTTCTTCCTTTTATCATTGTGAACAATTTTTTGTGGAATTGATGGGCAAAATAAAACAAACAAACAAACAAACAATATACACAATATTCACAACATTTAAATAACTACCTTAACTCAAAAGTTACTATAGCCAAGCAGAAAATAAAATCTGGACATTTTTAAAGCAGAAAAAAAAAACTACCAATATTGAGAAACATTTTTTCTTTACTATGTTACACAGTGGAATGTTCTGAAGTTAATAATCGACAAATCTATAGGAATGCACATTAAAAGGACGGTAATCTATTTATAGAAACACCAAACAGTGTCTATTACTCAAAGAAGGTATAGACTGAATAATAATACAATAATTTGGCATAAATACTATTTTTTATATATATACAACAGTTGTCAAAAAAGATCAACTTTGATTTGGAATGAACACACATATTTTTTGCATCAATCGAAAAGAAAGAATACAACATTTTTTTTGTGCAAAATTTCATTTGAAAAAAAGCAGTTTTTCAGCAGTATTATGAAAATATCGATAATATAAAAGGCGCATAAAGTTCATTAATTGCTTATATGGGGCACACGATTTAATAAATCGTCTTTCCTAAGGAATGGATGGAATATATATTTCATTTTTACATGTTTTCACAGAGACGATGACCAGGATGCTAAAACAGCTTAAAGCGAAACAAAAAGTTAAATTTACAACTGAAGAATATTCCTTTTTTCTTGTTCATTGTATCACCACCCCTCCCTCCCAATTCCCTCTTCTTTTTCCGTGTTCAGATCGTCAATTATGACTCTATAGAGGCACAATAGCCAACCTCCTCTCCCTCCCCTTTCCTTCTCCCATTCTCCTCCAATCCCAATTATTCCCAAATGAAGGAAATAGCTCATGTTGTCCATATTATGTTCAAACTAATTCTAAACGCGACAAGTACGTTTATTTTAAGAAAACAATCTTAGAGCATCAGCCAGAAAAAAGCTCTCTGTAAAAAAACATGTTGGACTTTCAAAACTAATGAAAATGTTCATTGTTTCCCACTGACATTGATGAAAACTGCATGGAGTTCTGGACCATGGTGGAGCCTGACGGGACAGGAGCTTGGAATGGGTGGTTATTGGGATAAGATGGCGCCGAAACCACACAGGACACTGGCTGGGATGCAGGGGTGTTCAGGCAGTAAGCAGAGCTAATGGCTGGTGATGATGAGCTGGTTCTACCTTCGGACGAAGGCGTGAGAGAAGATGACCCAGATATGGAGACCGGCATAGGCAGGCTGGTGGTGGAGGAGGCCTGTGCTGATGATGATGATGATGATGATGATGCCGATGGCACACTAGAGATTGTATTGGCAGGAGTCTGGACGGAGGTCGAGGGTGAGTGACCACAGATGTTTCTGATGTTTCCCATGATGATCAACCACTCCTTCAGCATGTCGTTGGTCTGCGCCATCTCGCGGCGGAACCTGTCGAAGTCCCCTGGTGAGTTGTCCAGGCATCGGATCCGCTTGTACGCGTACTCAGCCACCTGCAGGAAGTCTCGCTCGATCGTGGCGCATGCGCAAGGCCCACATTCTGCAACATGAGCTGCTGGTGATGGGGGTTGGGACTGCTGTTGTTGTTGGTAATTTTGATGCTGTTCCCGTTGGCTTTGTTGAGGCTGCTGGTGTCGTGGCTGTTGTTGATGTGGTGGGAAAGTTCTATGGACAGAGGCAGGAAGTGGGTTGCTTTCTGTTGTTTGGTGTGCAAAGGCAGGAGATTGAGACGCTGAGGTTGTGTGTGCTGAAATTGGATCTCCGTTTTCTTCTGATTCTTGCATGTCTGTGAAAGAGGAAGAAAACAATAGGAAGTTTCAGACAATGCCAAAATATAATAACTCAGGAAATTCCCGATGGGATCAAACTTTGGGGAGCTAATAGAAATTAGCTGAATTCAAATATACAAGCATTCAGAATAGCCTTTTGAAAATCATTTGAACTTTATAGATAAGCCATTTTTTCATAACTGTCTAAGAAACACATAAGCTTTCCTTGGAAATAAGATTACAGAATCATTTGCTAACAATCAGAAATGGAAAGCATTATTCCATTATAATAATGAACGGTATTTTGGTATTTCGGTCTGCTCTAATTCAGATTGCATGTTTAATTCACCATATAATAATAGAACTTTTGAATAATTTCGGGCAAAATCAAAGATATCTTTAAAACTTTCTTGAAAAGTGAATTCCTAGGTCATTCTTTCAAATAACGGCGGACTTTTAGTTAGTCGGCTCTGGTTAAGAAATGACTTTTAAAAGAAAGTACAAGTGATGTAAACAAAAAAATGTCCCATTTTCACGCCCATAAATGTTTACACTGTGATAGATTGCATAGTTCGATACAAGTCTAACTCTCACAAAACTAATTTATCTTTTTTTTTGCGTGAATATTCGGAAGTCTTGCCTCAAATTATAAAGTTGTGTACTATCTCTTGGAAATTTTAAGAGGGGGAAGCTTAACTCACCGAGCCTTCTTCGTTTCCCATGGGAGAAGGTCTGTAACCTTTGTCTGGCTTGAGGGAAACCAGCTAAGTCAGGTGTGGAGTTGTCTCCCTCTGAGTGAAGTCTTCCTCTAGGAAATACTTCAGACTTGTGGCTTGTATTGTGTACATACGCTGGTGTCCGACAGTGGGAGGGATCAAGATTTTGGACGGGGATTGGATGAACGGGTGAGGAAGGCGGGGCTTGTGAGTGACATTTAGCGTTGCTATGAAGCAATGCATTGTTGTAAAATGATGCGTCATGGGATTGGTGGCTAACTTGGGACTTCGCCATGTCTGCGTTATGAGTCATAGCCCTATGTGAGGAAGCAAACTTGTATGGACTCGACACCGTGATAGTGCTACCGCTTGTTGCTTTATTGATACCGTTTTTGTTAATGTCCGTCTGATCAAAGCTGAAAATGGACGGACTTACGCTTTTACTTGGACGGGGGCGATAGCTCTGCAGGTTCTTGTGTAGTGTATATTGGTGAGATACTTCTGGGTCCTGTGATTGACCAGCTCTATGCAAGGGAGTGTTTTCTCTCCTGGTGTTACTATGGCTAGGGTAATTATGCTGATATTGTGTGAGAGATGGGTCGCTATGATAGTTAGGTGGGAGCTTGCCTGATGCATCCTGCGAAGGAGAGTACCGTTCTTCAGAAGCAGAAGCACAGTTATCAATGTCTATAATGCGATCTCCGCTCTTCTCCACGCAATCTTCGAATGATAGGCGTTTTCTAGTGTGCTGTCTGTCTCCGAAGCTAAGCTCTGAAAACCTTTGAGCTGGACTAAAGGGAGAGCATTTGGGCGGAGCTGAAGCTGAATTGCTGGCGTTGTGGGCGTGATCTGGGTGAAACTGGGCGTGTTTTACCTGGCGATGCTCAAGGGCCAGATCAGAGTGGCGTCGCTGGGAGGAGCTGGGAGTGTGAGAAGGGGTGGGGCTTCCGCGCCGAGGGGTGCACTCGATCTTCTGTCGGTAAGTCTGTTTGACGAGAAATTACTTTATGTTACATTGTGGTAAGGCATTATGAAAAGGTTAAACCAAATAGTGAAACACTGCAAAAAGCCTTGACACAAAACATGCAGAGCTTAAAAAAAAAAGAAGAAAGAACAAGATATTGTTCGAAGGCATAAGGATACAGCTGAAAAAAAAATAAATATGCAGAAAAAAAAAGTGGAAGCCTTAAAAAAACTTTCATGCATTAGAAAAATCACAAGAAAGGAGAAAAACAAAGTACAACACAATGGTAGGCAAGATCAGAAACACAAAACAAAACAAACTATAATAACGAGATTGTGTTTGAAGAGATTTTACCGTAGCAATCCTTTCGCGCTTAACTTAAGACCAAAGTATACTACAAGTAAAACTCGGTTCATGTAAAGACTATAACATTTTAAAGAGTTGATAAACATGTGGACGGGACTAAATGGAAATTTTGAAAGAGGAAAATTATCAGCTGAAAAGGTTCGAAACCGAAACAGCCCTATGTATAAAATAAATAAAGTGCAACCAAAGAGAATTTAAGAGAGAAAAAACATTCCATTGCATAAGAAAAACAAACCAAAGAAAAAAAAAACTCACAGCAAATGCACGACGACCAGACAACGATAACGAATCATCTTTCGTGTTATCATAAGTAAACACCTCATCTTCGCCAATATCATCCGGGGTCATGGGTGGGGTCACGAGTCCTCCCGGAGATCTCCGAGAGATGGCGGGGACAGGCGGAGTTAGCCGAGATCTACTTGGCGAGCAGAAGCTCTGGTTAAGTTTCTGAACGCTTGTGCTGGAGGACGATGCTCGCATCTGGTTGGTTGTATTTGCCACGGATGTGGAGATCTTGCCTTTAAATGGAGAGTTATTTACATTGAGGACTTCATTGTGATTTTGAAGCTCATCGTTATGGAATTCCTCAGTTTCTCCATCTCCTAAAGTGAACACAGGTGGTTGAGAAAGCATATGCGGCACGATTGATCCTGCAGACAGGCACGATGTTGGTGGTGGAGGCTGAATACATTGCTGCTGTTGCTGCTGTTGCTGCTGCTGCTGGTGATGAAGATTTATGTTGCTGCTGTTGATGTCAGTACTAACAGTGCTGGAGTTGTGTCTATTGATCTTCTGTCTTTTAGTCGGAGTTGAAAACACACGGTTTGCTCTAGGTGACTCAAGTTCCACACTGCGCTCAGTAGGTTTGTGACTCAGCTCTGGGAAAACCCGAACAATCTCCGACGGGCGTTCGATAGCGTTGCTCATATTGTCTGGTTCCTCTTGAGCTCCGGGTTCATCCTCCAAGGGGAATATCCGAACAATGTCAGATTCATCTAGCGGATGTCCTCCTCGCTTCCGGTGCTGATTAAGGTCAAGGACGTGAACTATGGATGCTGGGTCTGTCACACTCGCTTGACCGTCGGTTTCGTCAGACGTGGAGGAAATGGACCGCTGATGTGAATGTGAAGAGGACTGGGCTCTATCGACAAATGAAGTAAAACTTGCGAAATGCTCTGTCGGGCGGTTTGGTGGAGAAGAAAAAGGCCCTAGAAGCGGCGGCGACGATGAGGTGGAGGGAAACGACGATAGGGATGATAAAGGCGTTGATGATGATTTCGTCATTTGTGATGTCGTGTTCAGAAACGTTGGCTCTAAGGAAGAGCATGCTGCAGATAAGGATATACCACTGTCTGCATGAGACTCCTTCGATTGTGTTCCAGCTGAAAGTGCTGCTGCTGCTGCATTAGCCACTGGAGCCATGCTACCAACCGAAGCTCCAACACTGGCCAAGTTTTGGGACGCAGCAATGGATGACTTTGTTGTTGATAATGTTGCCGCAGTTGTTGTTGTTGTTGCAGTTGATGCAGTTCCAGGAAAAATGATAGAATGTCCAATAGCCTGGAGCCGTTGAAGAATATCAGCCGGGATTCTGTCGGTAGGGATGCGTAGCTCAGCCATTGATGAGCTTTCCGGAACGATGGACTGGATATGAAGATGAAATGAAACGCTAGGTCAAGGGTCGTGGGGGTCAAGGGTTTCAGGTATCAAGGGAATGTAGAATGCTATGCAGATCTGCATATGGAATGATAAGTGCGAGTTCTATCAAACTTAAACGTGCTCAGTCAAGGATGTGGCGTTTTTATCGCTGCTTGAACTTCATGTTTTGTCTGTGAATGAAACAAAATACGAAAAAAAAA
>BLXT01007620.1:232845-245912 GCA_019648995.1 Plakobranchus ocellatus | reverse complement strand
GGGGGGGGGGGGGGGGCTTAGGTGGCACAATTGAAAGTGAGTACATCATAGGATCTCCCCACTCTAGATCCAGATCTAGAAGTAGACTCAGAACTGCTGATATTGTGATTTGGCTGGATTTCTTGTAATTTTTTGGTCTAGGTCTAGGTTAGATCTATATTTCCAAAATAGGAAAATAGTGTTGTTATTATTTTTTTTTTAGTTTAGATCTAGGAATTTCTAGAAGGTTTTTGAAGGTATGAGATCATTATTTACATAACCTGTTAGATCGTATCTTGGTGACATGATAGGTGTGTCATGTTAATGTATAAAGGGGGAATGAATGATATTATTTGATTGGTCACTATTTTTAACTAACCTTAATTACAGAATGCCGTCACTTCAGCTTTATTCTAAAAAAAAGCTGTTTGTGTTAGACTTATTATGATAATTATAATGCATTGCATAACTAATATTTTCTAGAAGCTGTCGGCGGTGGATATTAAGCGCTTTAAGAATGTTGGAGAACTTGCAGAGATAACTGAGAGAAAGAGCTTGTTGATCTAAAAAAGTGTAGGAATTAAATTACTGATCTGAAATTGTTCTTAATTCAAATTTATAAACTTTTCGTTTACTTTTCAACAAGACTTTGAGTGACTTCTGTTGTTTAGTCTATTTTAGAAGATGTCATTTGTCCAAGACGGTGTTCAACTGTAACTAAATAGCAATAAACCATACGTGACAATCAGCCCTACATAAAATTATTATCATAAACTCACATGGATCATTAACTGTCTAAAGTCACGCAATTTCTCTCATCAACTAGATCTGTCTCACTACTGCAAATCTAATAGCTGTGAATTATCATTGCCTTCCAAGGAAAGATTTCATGATAATTTATTAATTTTAATTATTTTGAGGCTATCACAAAGAAAATATCGAGTTGCATGAGGGTTCGATTTCAGAGACGAGTAAATAATCACCTAAATCATTAGCATAGGGGATTCAAAATAGAAAAGTAACTTTGCTGTTGTGGCTATTCAAAAGGTTATTCATCTTAAATTTTTTTTTGTTCCGTTTTTGTTTTCTAAGTCAAGATATGAACAATAAAGCTGAGATTATTTTGTAACTTTGCTTTTCAAAATTGATATTAAAAGTAATGCTTAAGAAAAATACTTTAGCCTAAAGAAAAAACAATGTTGTTTTATTATTATTTTCTATTAATATCAAGAGTGTAAGAGCTGAACAAATCTGTCAAGTTACTAGCCCTCCTGTTGTCACGTATGTGCAATGCAGCAAAGTACTTGGACAAACAAGTTTTGATTTGAGATTCTATATAGTCAGAGATTATTGAATTCCAAATAGATGCTTAAACCTTATATAATTAATTAAACGCGTTTATTTTTCCTTCTTCAAAATAATTGCTTACTTGTGAGAATTGAAGTTTTTAATTCTCTCACTGAAGATGATGATTGGTGTTTATTACGAATAGATTAAATGTCAGTTGCTTTCTTCGAAATATAGAGAGATGGTTTGAATCCTTGCCAACTTATGAGATCAACTCCACGACTGGCTGAGTATAAAAGCTGAAACGTTGTACATATCAACTGAATTTTGTGTTCTCCACACATTTGAACACGACTTAAAATTTGTGAATCATTGAACACTACCTAGGTGATAAAGCGATTGTGTTTGATATTAACCTACAATTAAAAAAAAAATAAAACAGAAATGTATGAATTCTTTCATAATTGATTTAAGTTTTGAAATAGTGACATAAATTTCTGTTATAATCAGCGTTGTTTGCTCATAAATTTAGAAACCAATGGCTTCAAATGAGAGCAAATAAAGGTATCCTAATATATTTTTGCATATATCATGCAGAATTATTTAACGGATACACACTATGTCATTGTTTTTTTTTAATTAAATCGATTTTCACGTCTTCCGTAGAAGAAAAGAAGAGTGAAGATTTCCTATTTCTCGTGCTTTTGTTAGGAAAGAGAAGAGAGTGCTTTGTTTCTTGACATCCTCACCCATACATAAAATGATATGAGGTTCATAATGATATTAGAATGCAAGCTCTACATAACTTTTTCTTAATAAATTGGAGAGTTTCTAAACCGCCGATAGCCTCTAGAAAATATTAGTTATGCAATTTTTTTAAGTTCTCACTAGCAATGCGTTGTTTCTTTTTTTTTTTTCAACTTTCTTTACTTCCAGGTATACCTGCTGATGTTGTTTAATCTGTCTAGGGCCACGAACAAGATCTTACACATAGTGCTGTTCTGAAAATTAAGAGTTTCCAATTTATTAGAAGAAAAATCTTCCTGGGGTTAATATTATTGCAAGTAAGATGGTATAATTTACTGGGAAGGTCTTACAAAGTGCAATCTTTTAAAAGTCGTGTGATTTTTAGCATTTTGTCAACAACAATAAACAATTAGTTTTGACTAAAATTTTGCAACTTAATAGATTTTTCTTGAAGACTTTGCAAAGTAATACCATTATATTGACGAAAAAATGACGCGCTTTTTTGGCAATTGAGCCTCTTCAAGTAAGTCAAATTAAAATAAATAAATAAATAAATAAATAAATAAATAAATAAATAAATAAAAATGAAATACCATTTCTGCCTACTTCAGGTTGGAAATAAGAAAACGGAGAAATCTGAATGAATGTTTTGTAAAACTAAGACTGTCTTTGCTAATGAAATAAAGAGAGAGTGAATTTGAGAATGGAAAATTCTAAATGGTATGATTTTTTTTCTGGAACTGAAGAAGATTTTTTTGGTCTGAGCTAAGACTTTTATATAATTTTCCACAACATTATTTTTCAACTGCTAATAAATTCTTTTCTTTTTTTGAATTTATTGACATGTTTTTTTTTCCCCCAGGACCGCACAGGAAAATCCAAGAGCTCGAAACGAACGGTTTGCTAATGAACAAAAGGATTTGATTATTTCTACCAAAAAAAACAACAAAAAAAAAATACATTCCATTCTCTGTGTTTCCCATCCTTTACTCTGTCTTGCTTTTTTATGCCCCAAAATTTGAAAAGTATTCGAACACCTCATCATGATAACACTTATTATCTTTCTATTCAGGCAATAACTACTATGAGTCACAAATGTCAAACTTCAATTTGAAGCTCCTTGAAAGGCAAAGTTTCAACCTAAGACATTATACTTCAACCTATTGATCAGACAGTCTAACCATGCGCATCCTCTTTTTGCGCGCCACATTCCTGTTAGCGGAATTCTTTATTCAATGTAGATCTGAAATTTCAACCTCAGAACCGCCTTCAACCAGGCGAATATTTCAATACCATTGGTCGACAATCACGACCCCGATTTTATCTGGCACGACCGCCAGTTTGTATCAAACCATACAGAATAACTTATTCAAAATTGTACAGAATATGGACTTTTGCAAAGGAGAATCCCGCCAGACTAAAGTTAAATACACGAGCTGTAAAGGTCGGTGTGGTGAAAGAGGTTGGTATGAGCCAGGAACCCAGACCAGGGTCTGCTCCTGCCATGAACAATGTTTTATCGACAATGACTGCTGCCCTTCTTTCAGACACAAATGTGGCGATCTTTTTTTTCAGGGACTTTCACTTTTTCACACCAAAGGACTATTTGGTGCATGTGGAGTTGACGGTCCTAGTTTTATCGCTGGTTGTCACCACTACAATGGGAGAGAATATGAAATACAGCTTGATACCACCCATAGTCCAGATTTGAGTGCTTCCAACATAACTTTTGAGTGGAAAACTTTAAAAGCCTATCTTGGAAAGTCAGTGGAAAAAATCAGAGATAAGCAGAGCGGTTTGATATTCAAACACAGAAAGGTCTTTGACGAATGTAAACTTGCAAACTCCATCCCAGTGCCGATTCCGCGAACTGTGGTTTTTCATTGCCCGCTGCGAAACGCTGCTACATTCGACAGTTTAGACAAAAGTCGTCATTTGAATGAGCAACCAAAAAGGGAAAATTCAGCAATTTCAAGTGAAGTCTATTCTTACCTGAGCGGCTGCCAAATGAACAAAGTTGTCGATAAATACAGCACCTCAATACAGCCCTGCGACTTGCGTGCGTCTGTTGAATGTTACAGGCCGAGTGACGAAACATATTGCGCTACAATATCTGATATCTGTAACAATATGACACAAGGCTGGAACAGAAATTCTTATGGAGCACAACCATACATCCTTTTCTCGGACCAGGCCGTTTCCTTAGCTCTCAAAGATGGGACAACTTGTTTTTTCTTCTTGCCAAATAAGGCGGCAGACCAAGAGATAACCGATTCTGACTCTGTTGAAAACGAATTAGCTTTTATAACGATTAGAAGCGTTGCTTCCAGGAAAGAGAAGAGCTCTTCAAACCAAGGAGTGGACAGAACTGAGGAACAATCTAGTACCTCTGACGTGACGATGGTGCATAAATATATCGCCGAAATTGAGGCCCTTGGAATGCAAGCATTTTTCGAATGCCCAGGCCTAGATTTTTATTTGAACAAATGCCACCTCATTGCTTATTCATTCGAAACCATGACAGAGAAAAAATTCCATCTATTGACTGATCAAAACATATACTCACTGCAAGCGCATTTACATAGCATGGAACAGGAAAAGATTTACGCCAATGGTGAAGTCCCGACACTTCCAGCGTGTAGGTGTTTAAACATTCTCACAGCATTCAACAGTCATGCAATCTTTGACGTACAGGCGAAAGATCATGAACGAGATGCTTGCCAGCTGGAGGTCAAGGTATCTGAAATGGAAATATCCAAAGGTAGTATAAAGAATGGAATTTCAGAGAAATTCTGTCCCTTCTAAAACAAAAATTGTTGCTATTGAGGACAAATTACAACAGTTTTAGTAATTCCATCTGGAATTTTCCACCTCGGCAAAATTTTGTTTATAGTAATAAAAAAAAACCCAATAATAATGCCTTTAACTAGGGTATTTATATAGAAAAAGTAATATATATTTATATAAAAAAAATATTAGATGAAGTTTGTAAATGGAATTTTACTTTTCTATAACCCTTTAACTTCTTTCTTCATTGCAAAAAATGGAGAGCATACCTCGTATCACATGTTTTTGCACTAAGTCAGCGTATGTTATTTTAAGGGGCTTGCATTCATCAGTAGAGAGAATGTAAAGAGAACAAGCGTGTATAAAATAGAATGTTCATTTGTTTCGAATCTGTTTCCATTAAGCATATCATTGGGCTTACGGGCATTAAATTCCAAACTATTAGGTGAAATTGAACCAAGTGCCAATGTTGCTGTTTTTTTTTTCCGCAGAGAGTTGGGAACTATCGTTGAAAATGAGTGCCTTTGATTTGGACGAATCACTTACTCAACGGCAGAGGGATGGAGCAGCTGTCTCAAATGAGACAACCCGGGTTCCAGTCCAGTCGACAACCGTCAAGCCACACCTGAATCTCATTCGTTCCCGCCATGCAAAGGAACTGCCACAATTCTACTTTCGGTCTGACCTTATGAAAGTCTTACAAGCAATCGAAGGTATAAAAAATTATCTCGAGGATAACATGGCCCAGGGACCTAAGGTATGTCCTCATGACAATATAAGGTGCGTCAGGATGTGCTTTGTGATACTCAAGCACCTCACACCACTAGAAGCTATCCAAGAACGGAATGGGGAGAAATGTATCACTCTAGATCTAGACCGCAGCAATTCTGGGCATTTGGCGCCTTGCAACAGTTCACCAACCATACATGTTATCGCTGTAAGCCTTCATATGGCCGCTGTGTTCTTAGCATGTGCAGTGCATATCTGAAGAAGATAAAAAATATAATATTTTATCGTGCATTATCTCTGTGTCTTCAAATATTGTGTACTTCTTTGATATGGTAAGCATCTTTTCTATAAAGTTTGCAAGTAAAGTTGAATCAATTTGAAATGACTTGTGTTTAATTTGTAATTGTTTCCTTAGCTTTTGCATGTGTGCCCAAATGCTGACGGTTTATTGGATGATATACGAATATTCTTGTTTGTAAGTCAAGCTGGTTCAATTTCTGATGGTTTGAGAGATTAGTAGCCATCGTTTCCATAGTTTTGTGTGAGTGTGTCGAAAAAGTACAGGCTTGTTTGGTGTGGTTTGAATCTTTGTCATAAAGTTTGCAAATGAAATGGAATCGATTGATAATGGCTTGAGTTTTGAATTTCAGATACTCTATAGTTAGGACATCGATGCCTTTACTGGCAAAGCATTTGGTGCTAAAGTAAA
This sequence comes from Plakobranchus ocellatus, assembly GCA_019648995.1. NCBI lineage: Eukaryota > Metazoa > Mollusca > Gastropoda > Plakobranchidae > Plakobranchus > Plakobranchus ocellatus. Next base: position 239,674 of record BLXT01007620.1, on the reverse strand, counting down.
GGACCTTGAGAGTTCAAAATTGCTCTAAAAAGCATTTTCGGTAACGTTTCTTGAAAGCATATTTCTGAGAATGTACATTATTTCGTTCTTCATTTTTTTAAGATATGTACTATTTTTTTCTCGAATCAAGATCAATACCGACTCCAAAAAATGGCATTCCATCCTGTATAGCAGTACAATATGTCTGCAGTGCGGGGTGTGAAAGCTGTCCACATCATTTGTTGTTCCAATATTCTTCTGGACTAGTTTCTGCTACACAGTTCCGGTCTCTTACAAATACAAGAGACAAAAAACCGCAGCAGTTCTGAAAATGTTCACGCTGCAACAGCAACAAGCCTTATAGAGGATTGTCTTTAGTAAGAATGTATGGTCGATTAACTATGCATGAGACTATTAACTATTTTTACAAGAAGTATTTACTACAAAAAAAGAAAATAAGCAATTTCGAAATTTTTTCTTCTTTTTTCGCTTTTTATTTTATAAAGAGAAACATCCTGAAGTTTATTGAAGAAAACTGACACCAGAACATACACAAACGTAATGTATCTTTTATCATTAGTAAAGTTTGGCTTTATGCCTGATAAAGGGTCTAGAAATGCAATATTCACTGTGCCAATGCTCATGGAAAGATGTATAGAAATACAAACAGATCTCCACCTCTGTTTCATTGATTATCCTAAAGCTTTTGACAAAGTAAGACATGTAGAGCTGTTTCGTATTGCATAAAAATTAGACATCGATGGGAAAGATCTGAGAGTAATTAGAAATTTATACTGGGATCAGACTGCATCTGTAAGAATTGAAGGAGAACATTAGTGATTTCAAACCCATCGAGAGAGGTGTGAGGCAGGGATTTGTAATGCCTTTTAATCTTTTTATCGTGAAATAATCTTAAGGAATGTTGATGGTATTTCAGGCTTTAAAATTAATTGAAGAGAGAATCTTAATAATCTCAGGTATGCAGATGATAAAGTTTTAATAGCGGAATCTGGCAAGCAACTCCAAAACCTTTTAGATACTGTAGTTTTAGAGAGAGAAAGAATGGGCCTGTCTTTGTATGTAAAGAAAAACGGAATGGATGGTCATCTCAAAGAAATCCTCTAACCCCAAATGCAATCTCGCTAGAAAGGCCAAAAAATCAAACAAGTTACAAAATTCAACTATGTAGGTTACCTGATAAAATCAGATGGCAGATGCGCAAGTGAAATAAATAAAAAAAGAATAGCCATGGCCAAAGATACATTCCAAAAAATGAAACCGATACTGGCAAATAGAAACATAAGTATGACAACCAAAATAAGGGTAATTAAAACATATGGATGGTCAGCACTTTTGTATGGTAGTGAGTGTTGGACAATAAACAAAGAAAAAAAAAAAAAAACTAGAAGCAGTAGAGATGTGGTTTATCAGACGAATGATGAGGATATCATGGACAGAAAAAAAGTCAAATGAATTGGTTCTGGAGGAGGCTAATCTTGAGCGATCACTAATTAAAACCATTAGACAGAGGCAACAACAGTTTTTAGGCCATATTTGCCGACATAAGAGTTTAGAACACCTAGCAATCACTGGAAAGATTGAAGGCAAACGCAGTAGAGGTAGACAGAGAATACATTTTATTGAAAGTCTTAAGTCATGGGCAACAAGCAAGGGTATCAACAACAACTTTACGAGATAAATTGAGAATAGATATGAGTGGAGAAACATGATCGCCAATGTCTGTTCCAGACAAGGTGCCTGATGATGATGATCATTAGTAAAATATTTCAAGTGTGTATGTGTGTGCGTCCGCTTGCATGTATGTACATTATGGGTCGCACAGGTAGACCATAGATTTAGAAAAAAAACCAAACATATATGTAGTTAGGATTTGGACCGAGTTTCTAACTATACGTGTACCGCAAAAATATAGATATCAAAATTTTAAATCTTAACGCTTTTATCGTTAACCTGAGACCTACCAAAACAAAACAAAACAAAAAAAAAATACTAAAAAAACAAAAAACACACCCACACACACATACACACAAACAACAAACTTTAAAAAAAAAGTAAAATGCGCAGTCTGGCATTGGATGTGCAAAGCGAACGTGTAAGGCTTGAAGAGAATATAAATCGAAATATAATATGTATTAATGACTTTTACTCGAAGCAAAAACAGCCTAAGTGCGTAGTTTCCGATTTTGGAATGGGTTATCGAACTTGTACTTCTATACCGATCACAATTATGGTAATGGGGAAAATAACAGTTGCCAACTAATGGTACTTACAATACAAAACAATATTAAATCAATATTTCTATATATTTTCCATTGTTTTACTCTCTAAGATGTGTATATAAGTGCATTTTTGATTTGGCAAGTATTTTATTTTATTTTTATTTATATTTTATAACTTAGATGCCATTTCATCTTTCGGATTCTAGATTTTAAAGGTTATTTTTAGGCGTCACCCTGCTCACTTGTAATTATAATTCAATATAAATCTGTCGATCATGATCTGTGCCCCCCTTCACAATAAAGGCTCTGCCATCAGCAAAAGGGTGTTTCGAGTTTACTTTAGTTTTTTGTTTTGTATATTATTCTCATACACTAACATTCTCGAATCTTAGCTCTGGTGATAAGTGCAATAAAGAAATCACTTTCTGATTTTTTTTTTACTGAAGAAGCGCAAATGAGCAAAGACTCAACGTGTTGGAACTGAAAATGGAACTAAGCATAACTTACAGATTTATACTCATCAAAACTTTGCTCTTCTAATTCATTAGAAAACTGCACTCAACGCTTGTCAATAACATTTCCTAGTGACAAAGATATGATCACCATGTTTTGACATGTATTGCAGCTTCATTGTATTATAAAGAAACAGTTACAATTAGTTATCTTTGAACAATGTGTCCCATATTTGTAGCATTTAATACAGTCTACGTGCTAGCATAAAAAAACAAAAACAAAAACAAACAAACAAAAAAAAAAACAACAAAAAAAAACAATCAGAAAGGAACGAATTTTTTTTTTAAAACTCGCCTACATATATATATATATATATATATATATATATATATATATATATATATATATATATATATATATATATATATATATAAAAGAAAGAAGGAATTTCGTGATATCAAAATCTCTAGTCAGATTTGAGGCGCTTTTTTTTTTTTTTGGCCCCGTCTCTTTCTGAATTCGATACCCTTTACAGTGACTTGAGGCCGCTTTTGAGCCCCAGATCCATCTCGACTAGCTCAAGTATCTTAAAGGCTGTGAAGAAAGAAGTCAAGCAGAAGACCTAATTGGCGTCAGATATCATTTAAGAGTTTGTTCCACGAAAAGCAACACAACTTTATCAAGGATCAGATGCCGTATTAGAAATGCACGCTCCGCTCCAGAGGCTGCGTAACATTCTGGTACTGGCCTTGCTGCCAGACGACTGTCTGCCAATAGTCACGGGTCGTCACGGGAGCACTGGCTACGGTCGTTGAGAAACTGTATTCCTCGTATGCAGGTGGGCAGTTTTTTATGCATTCTGGCTTGTTGTCGCTGAAGGCTTCCTCAACTTCGCTAGCACATTGGGCAGTTTCAAAATCAGTTGTATTGCCAAGTGGTATAATATCACCCTCTTTCGCAATCATTCCCACAGAACGTTGCAGCGGATCTTCAATGCATGGGAAACTAACGTCGCAACGTATGCAATACTTGTAAACATGCTTCTGTGCGCAGGACTTCTCACAACCATTGAGAGAGTTGGTGATACCAAAGTCTGCAAAAATTTTGCTTTTGTTGTTGTTGATGTTTGCATCAACTTTCACTTTAAAGTCAGCATAAGGTAAAGCAAGTCGCTTAATTTGGCTCTTAAATTAATTGTAAAAAAATGAGAAGGGTAAATCTTAGATATATTTCTTATCTGATTGGGGTAACACAATTTAAATGCATTTTTATACAAACAGGATAGTCACTTCTTCCTCTGACTTTTAAATGCCTATGAAAAAAGAATAGCGTTGAAAGAATAACTCACGACAAGGTCAGTTCTATAACCTAACAAATCAAAGTTGTAAGCCTATTTTAATTCATGCTATCTTTTATTGACATAAGCTGTATTAAACTACAAAGTCAGGTGACCTATTCTTCATGAAGATCTTTTCAGTTCTCGAAAAGCCACATGCCGATAGCTTGGCTCAAGAACAGACCCTTCACTAGCCATTGTCATAGAAACGTCCAACTCTAGAGACATAAGGGTGGCAATGTTTTAAAAAATTAAGAACTACTTTTTGGATCTGGCAAGGGGAAAGAAGTGAAACGTTGGTGGCACAGATATATAACCCACCTTGCAACCTACAGGGAATATTCGCCCACCGATTCGAGCCCTGCCACCGAAGCCTTAGCCTGGCGAAGAGCCTAAAAGACTGAGATCACCTAGTTGTTGACTTGCTATACAAAAAATTCAATAACACCTCTCTCTCCAACCCCCCCTATCCGCTCTTCCTCTATGCCCTTTTATTTCTCTCTGTCCCAACCCACCTACATTTCTAAAGGCGATATTAGTGTCATTCTACGTCCCCGCCATGATCCCACCATCCTCGGGAAAGGGCACTTCTTCGTTGTCGTGGATGAGAACTGTAAGGCCACTGGCAGTTGAAGAGGGCAAGTACTCATCGAAATGGACATCAAACTCCATGGACAGATCATTGCCAGGCCCGGTCCGCGTCATTAGCCTATCAACCAATGAAAACAAGAAATGTCAAGAAAGTCATAGAATCAGTCGAATTAGACCAGCGTCGTTAAGTTTAGCGGAGACAAGGAAAAAAAAAAACAAGAAAGAAAAACTACTGTCGTCATTCTAGTGGCTTACACGCATATTTCACTGCGCATAATTTGTTACGCCTGTCATTTAAGAGCAGAAGGCCTGTAGGCTATGACTGATTAGTTTAGGATTGTACGCTCTAGCGCTGATTTCAATTGACTTAATTAAATCTTTATCGTACGGAGACTGAAAAATTAAATGAGATAAATCGCCAGAATCTAGCTTTGCCCTAACCTAAAATCTTTATCAAGGCATAATTTATTCTACGCTAAAATTCAACGAATTTTCAGTCTAAAAATTAACATTTGGATGATTAAATCAGACTTCAGAGTGAGCCTGATTTTCATCGCGAGCCAACAATCATGAGCGAATCATTAGCGGCGAGTGCTCAAGCAAAACATATTTAATTAGTTTTCAGTTTCGGTAGAGTGTGTACGTGACCTGGCTTCTCTTCATGTGTGAATATATTATTTTCTTTACGCCTGTATCTGGTGTGATGTTGTGAGAATGTGTTTATGTATCCCCCATGCCATTGATCCATTTGCTTTTCTAAAATGAATTGATCATTTTTTTTCAGCGACATCCTTTGACAAGCAGTGCTCCATAATTTAAAGGTTTGAACCCTAATACCAGCATTAGTAAAAGAAAAAGTCTTAACAGAAATCCACATTAAGATGAATTTTTAATCAAACAATGGCCACACACAATGTGTGCGCAGTATTGTGCGATTTGTGTTTGTGTGCGTGTGTGTGTTTTATTGTTGCCTATGCACCGACTGCATTGACCGTACTCCACCATTAAACAAGCTGGCGTGTTTTAATGGATAGTTATAGCATGACTTTTTTTTTTTAACCTCTACTCATTTAAAACTTGTGATCTTTAGCTTTCAAGCCTCTTTTTTGCAACCGTCACCAATTGAAAGATCAGGCTAATGTTAGTTCTTGACATGGTTCCTCGGCTGTTATGTGAAATCAAGCCTTGGACAAAGGCCACACATGCCAAGGGTGGACAGTAAAATAGATAAAGGTGGCTAGAATGTTAAAGACGTGTTGAAAAGATAATTTTTTTTCGAATATTTAAATTGGTTATTATTTTTTGTCTCTTATCATGTTCGGGATTCCCCGAAAGGCGGTATATCTTCTATGGTCGGGCCTGCATATCAAAAGGCGGTTTATAGAACATCGCAGTTTTTTCATATATATATATATATATATATATATATATATATATATATATATATATATCTAAACATGTTCACAGTTTTCACCGCAATATGCAGCACTCTCATATTCTCATCACAAAAGTGTGAATGATTGGGTTTTTGGAGCGAGAGAGAGAGATAGATAGAAAGAGGCAGGGAGGAACAAAGAGACGAGTAAACAGAACAGAGAGAAATACACATACATTGATACATAGATACATAATCATACATGATTCTAACTCCTGCTAATTTTTTCCCCTTAAAATATAACACAATATTGTACGATCAGTCATGTTGCAAACATTTGAAATGTAAAAATTTCCGGTTTATGATTGTTTATATTGAGGCTGCCCATTGCCCCAAATAAACTGCTTTTCGGTTGAATTGCGAATCAGACAGAGGAAAGTATCTTGGTTTATGTAGGTCAAATTACATTCCACAACAGGGAACATCCCTCCCAAATGTTTGGCAATGAACATGTCAGAATTGATATCGGCACAAAACTGCACGGCATCGACAAACTTTAGAGTCGACGCTGACATACACAAGCGAACTGCGATACCACAAAGTTTGATCGTAGAAATAGAGAAAGAGATAGATAGAGGGAGAGCAAGGCAAAAAGGTGGAGAAAGTGGGGAATTGGCAAAGATAAGAAAAAAATGATAGAGAAAGAGAGAGAACCATTTGAAATCTTTTAAGCAGGATCTTATATAAGCTTAGAATTTTCAAATACACTAACTTGACAGTCAGTTGGATATGACAACCTACTTGAGCCTGATATATGGCTTCCAGATTTCGGAAAGGAAATTTTTTGTTTTGTTT
>BLXT01007619.1:921258-931351 GCA_019648995.1 Plakobranchus ocellatus | reverse complement strand
AAGGGGGGTGTATTTGTGTATGTGTGTAAATGGCCTTAACTGTTAGCAGCAGTTTATTACGCATGCTGGCGTCGTCTATTTAGTGTGTTAATTTTTATAGGAGAATGCATCTAGACATAGGAATATGATATCTATCGAAATAGGCGGAACGCCTAATCCCATTCATGTAATCAAATCAAAGACCTTCAAAAAGATCAACTGGGAAATTAAAATTTGGGTCATTTTTTTTTTTTCATTCTGTAAAGATTTGAATATAATAGAATGAGGGAACAATGATAAGAGGGATTGTTTAGTTAGTATTTTACAAGGTGCAGACACGATGTGCTCATTTCCAAGAAAAATTTAGAATAAAAGATGAAGAACAATGATAAATAAGATGATTGATTAAGTTTGCATTTCACAGGACAAGCTTTTTGTCTAAAACTTAAGATTAATATGTGGGAAAGATATAATTTAAAAGAGGTTGTTTAAGTTTATATTTACAAGTTAACACAATTGTAAAAGACCAAAGAATTAAAAAAGTTACTTTTTATAGCATTTTTTAAAACAATAGTTTGTTAATATTACAAATATTTCCATAACTGATATCTTGTCTTGTTTCGCTGCTTTTAAGATTAAGGCTCAAAACGAAAGACCTACTCCCTGGCAACAAAGCGACACCACTACAGTTCTTTGTGACAAAGTATACCAACGCCGCATCACAAACGGGGAAAAATCGCCTTCAGATATGCTGAAACTCGCCACCGATGTCCTGTCATGGCCCGGCTCTGAAAGCTTGAAATCACGTCATCATTGTGGACAGGCTGGTTCAGTTTTGCACAAGAAACCAAACCAAGCTAACGGGTAATGTGATCAAAATCGAACTTCGTATTTTGTGTTGTAAAATCTTTCCTTCATTAATGACAGTCTTCTGCCTGTCTGCCCATCTCTCCTTTGCGTGTCTCTCAACCTACCTTTTTGTCTTTCCCGTATCTCTCTTTTTCAATTTTACTGTACTTCTCTTTCTCCCTTCTCATTCCCTCCCTTCCTCTCCCCCCCTTCCCTCCATTCCAGGCGGTGCAGTGGATAGCGATTCCGCCCTTAGATCTGCAGAAACCCTTTTATTCCGAGCTTGAGTCATGCCACACACGCCTTGGTCTGACGGAGGGCCTGAAAGCCTCAGATCGTTTGTTGTGGAAAGGCTTATACCTAATAGATCTAGAATAAACAATCTTGCGCTATTATTAAGATTTCTTATCTTTGTACAGTAACTCATTTCATGTACATTCCAACTGGAAATACAGATAATGGTCAGATCAATGCTTAAAGAAATTTTATGTCGTTGCCTTACAGAGGTATGTTATTATGACCCTGGAAGGTGTATGTGAAAGAAGACTTAATTATATAATACTTATCCTTGCTGTGTTTCAGTCTAGCTCTCAAGTTTACCATTACCCTAATACTAACACTTTACCCGGCCCTTGTTCCACCACTGGACTGATTTAACACATGCTTTAGACCACATCTTCATCACTAAATATCATTTTTACCTTCCTCTAAACGAACACTAACCCTGTGTTTCATCACAACACTAGCTTTAATGCTAGCGCTTTTGCTAGGCGTTGCCTCAATAACATCCCAATGCTAACGTTCACCATTGCCATAATGCTTACTGTGCTTCGCGCTTTAATGCTAATCTAAACTTAAATTCTGTGCTTAGCAAGCCTGAACGCTTACACTGATCTGAATTGCAATCCTCATTATTTCTTTACTTCAGCTTAACCTACACACTGCATTTCTAATTTTAGCCCCAATTAATATCTGGATTCTCGTTGAAATTCTATGTCTTTCTCTATCTAAATGCAATACGATTTTCTTAATTGAATTATTTAATTAAATTTGAGTTTCGAAAATCCTGCAAAAACATGCACAAACATACATAACTCCTGCGGAAAATTATGTTGCGTTTTTTGTTTGTATGTTTTCTGTTTGTTTTTTTAGTCATTCGATAATTCCACCTTATTTGGGAATTTTTTTAATGTATTATGATAATTAGTTGTACTTGTAAAGCAAATGAACAATTCTTTATTACGTGTGTGTTGTATTACATCGCCTGATTCCAGAGCCTGCATATCTTCCAACACTTATCCTTTATAAATCTTTACGGTACTCTCTTCATGGCCATTTGACAAATCATTACATTAACTCTAAGCCTAACCCTCAAGCTCAACATGATCCGAAGCTCATCTTAGCTTTTTCCTCTTCCTGAATCTCACCCGCACGTTACATTGACACTTACCAGTCTCCCAATTCAAAACCTGAAACAAATTGTTATGTTAAAGCTGTAATATTTGCTTCCAACATTGAACATTTGTTTGATTTCTGCAAACAGAGGTTTCCCAAGGAAGGGCTGGTTCGGACCTGCTTGTCAATACAGTAAGAGACGCCAGTAACGAAAGAGAATTCAAAACATTAGATCCCTTTAATAAGAGTGTCTTTTTTTCAAATTTTCTTAAGTTATCTTGGCTATTTTCTTTACTGACATCCATTTCTAGCATCCATATTTCTCAGGCACAAATGTTGGTAATATCCTCATGAGGCACAACTGTTGGTGAAATCTATCTCCAGCACGTCTCTATCGTGTCATTCTTCTCATTGAAATATCTTGGTATCCCTTTCTAAAGAAAATTACTTGCTGGTAGAATTGTTAGAAAATTTATTCGGTAATATAACTGTCATACAAATTAATTGGTAACAAAATTGTCAGACAAATTAGTCGGTGATAAAATTGTCAGACAAAATTGTTAGTGATTGAATTATTAGACAACTTGATTAGTGAAAGAACTGTCAGACAAAGTACTCGGTGAGAGGATTGTCGCACAAATTACTTGCTGATAGAAATTTCAGAAAAATTGCTTGCTGATAGAATTATCAGACAACTTGATTAGTAAAAGAATTTTCAGACAACGTACTTGGTGAGAGAATTGTCGCTCAAATTACTTGCTGATAGAATTGTTAGAAATATTACTTTGTGATAGACTCGTCAGAAAAATTACTTGATAGAATCGTGAGGCAAATTAATTGGTGATAGAATTGTTAGACAAATTACTTGATGATATCATTCTTTCTCAAAGAATTACTTTACTGGTAAAGCTTTCTCAAAAGCATATATTGATCTACGCTTTTCCGACAGAGTTTTGTTAAAATACTCTCAGGAAAATCAATGGTGACATCCTTTTCAGCCATATTCTTTTGTAACACAATGCCAGACTATTTCCTTGGTGTCGTCCTTCCTAGAAAAATCTCTTGGTAACTTTATTTTTCAGGTCTATTTTTGTAAAACCCTTCTCAGGGTAATTTTTTAATACAACTTCCACAAATATATTCTTTTTTGAAATCTTTGGTGAAATGTAATGCCATATTCCAGTTGACATTCCCCAGAGGCACATACTGTGTTGAAATGATTCTCAGGCACAATCTTTATAAAGCACATTTTTAAGCGAAATCCCTGCCATGCATATCTGTGTGAAATTCCTATCAGGCATAATCCATGGTGACAACCCCATTGGGCATAATCCTTGGTGACATCCTTTTCAGGAACATTTCGATGTGTATTTATTCTCAGGCATAAATGGCTCGATACTTTTCTGAGACATAAATCTTGATGATATCCTTAGAGCGATAATCTTTGATGTTTATACTTATACTTCAAAATCAAAACATTTGTCGATATCCTTCTCAGGCACAATCCTTGTCGATACACCTTTCAGGGACAATCCTAGATGGAATCCTTCTCAATCACAATCTTTGGTGATATTCTTCTCAGGCATAATCCTTGATACCATCCTTCTCAGTCACAATCTTGGTGACATCCATCTAGATCACATTGTTTGTGTCTTCTTTTTTAGAAATATTATTTCATGGCATCCTTGTCAAGCATGCTCTTAAATGAAATCATCCTCACGTTCATTCTTTTTTAGACATTCTTCTCATGCATGTTTATACGGTGACATCTTTCTCAGCTACATTTCTTTTTTGAAAATGCCTTAAATAGCACGTGTGATTAAACACCTCTCAAGCTTTTTTTTTTGCCGCCATTAGATGGCGTTAGGTCATTCTCATGTGCCTCTCACTATTGACATCCTCCTCAGGCTTGCTTCTTTGGCTTTGAACTGTAGACATCTTCATGGAATGATTATTTGAAAAGATCTTTCTCAGGCATGTTTCACTTCGGGCATATTGCTTTGGTTGTCGTAATTTCTCTCTGGTTAGTATGTATGTTTGAGATAGAGTATCACTTTGAGACACGTGTCGTAAATGTTATGTATGTGCGAGGCAGCATACTGAATGTGACATTAACTTGCAAAATTTTGGATTTTGTGAGGAATTAATTTGACTGTCAGAATTCACACTGTTTGGAACGGGAAAAAGGGCGTGCTTATATGTTTGCCTTTTTATGTTTCAAAACGGTTGCCATGATATAAAATGATAACATCACTTTAGTATCCCCCCAACAAGAATAAAAAATCCTTATTTTTCCTAATTATTAATTGCAGTGTGACCAGTGATATGAAGTGGTCTCGTTTCTAAACTATAACATAAGCACAATACAAATGACAGAGCCAAAGAAATCAGAACAGATTTTATAAGAAATGATAAAGAAAAGGATAATTCTATGGTGCCATACATTTTCTAAAAACAAAGAGAGAGAAGTTTTCTATGCTGATTTTTTCACTCTGTTGAATGTTTTTTGACGTTGCCTATAGATCTTGTTCAGAATTAAAAATAAAGTCGGACATCTGAAATAAGGAATTACGATTCGCGATGTGTAAAAATTAGCCTGGTGTAGAGATTTAAATCTAATGCAAAGATAATCTAGGAAGTTCAAATAGTGATCATATAAACCCCTAGACAACGGAACATTTTGTGTGTCCGAGTCTCAATGAGGCATTATTATATAATTAAAAAAACCTGCATCTTACACTTAAGGTGTAGACCCTGGATTGTAGCAAGTAATGAATTTAAAAAAGCTGCAAAAAGTCTCTGGAACTAGTGCCTAGTTTTAGATTGTTAAATTGTAGCCATACTAATGGCCAAAATCATTATATGTAAATAATATTCAGATACATGTAGCAATATTTGAAAGTATTGAGAAAAGCTCTATGTAGAGATAGAAAAAAAAGCAAAGAGTTATCTTAATCTAAAAAAATCGCAATAATTATTGGAAATTTCCCAGCAAAGTGTGACACAAAAAAGATAATGGTTTTTGGGCCTAGTGGTATAGGCGCAATAAAAGTAAACTTATTGTAAACCATCGCAAAACAAGAGGAATAAAAAAGATCTGGTAAGACAGTGGATTTGGAAAAGTTATAGCAATAGAAGTGGAAACAAAATTTATGATATTTTCATTCAGAAACGATATTTATTTGCCATTTATACATCAAATCAATGCCAATAGCCGACTGTTATTCAAACCAATTTTCAGGTGTAAATTTGAAATAAAGCTTAAGAAAATTGAAAGACAAAGACCAATCTTAAATTCAAATGATCCTTTTTAAATCTAATGAAAAGCTAAAAGACATAATAGCTGTAGATATGTACAAGATTTGAACAAAAAGATCAAGATAAAATGTAACGCGAGCAAAGAAGAAATTATGAATCAACGATGTCAGGAAAAAGAGCAAAACCAAAACATAGATAGTAAATTCCTGAACGCTAAAATTAATGATGTAACTGGTAAGAAAATCAAAAGCAGCAACCTTGACTGCATTAAATCAAAAGATAGAAAAACGTTAATGATGACACAAAATTGTTAAACAGATGATCAGAATATGTTGAACATCCTTTTCAAGATGATAAGCCTAAAAAACCGAAATACGAGTAAAACCCTCAAAAAACTGCTGGGTCCAAGTAACCTTATAGAATAGGTAAAGAGAGCAATAGAGAAAAGGAGAAATGGAAAAGCCACAGGACCAGACAACTTACCAATCAATAATTATAGCCGCAGATAATCTATGAACAGATTTGAAAAAAGCAACAACTCTTTAATGCAATATATTACAGTAGCACAATCCCAAAAGATCTTTGTAAATCTCTTTTTATTGTACTGCCTAAAACTCAGGTTACATAGTGTGAATCTAATTTTTTTAAAAGAAAATAAGCCTCTTCAGAAAAAAATCCTCTTTCAGAGTTTTGATACATAGCATGTTCATCTGAAAAAATTCTGAAACCCCAAATGCAATCTCTTTGGCAAAAGAGAACAAATAAAAAAATTTACAAAAATCAAATATCGTAGCCACATAACAATGTCAGATGATATGTATATATATATATATATATATATATATATATATATATATATATATATATATACGCGAAATTAAAAATAGAATAGCCTTGGCCAAAAATACATTCCAAAATTTGACATCAATACTGACATACAGAAACATACCTATAAAAACACCAAATAGATGCAAAGAAACATATATATATATATATATATAAGGTCAGTGCTGATTAATGGATGTGAGTGTGGCACAGTAAACAGTGAGATAGAAAGGAAACTGAAGCAGCAGCAATGTGTTTTATCAGACGAATTTTGAGGAATCATGGACGAAAAAAAATCTATTGGATCGGTATTAAGCTAAACTAATCTTTAGAGATATACAATAAAACCATAAAAAGGAAAGGTCTACACTTTCTTGAACACATGGTTTTAGAGCATCTAACAATCACCGGAAAGGTTAAGGGCAAACGCAGTAGAGGTAAACTGAGGGTGACTTTCAATGGCAGAGATGAATGAATGGAAAAACAGCCTCATATCAGGTTAACTGAGAACAGGTTTGAGTTGAGGAACATGATTTCTAATGTTTGTTCCATACAAGGCACCGAGAGAAGAAACACACGTGTATCTTAAGATTTACACTCATATTACTTTTACTTAATCGTATGTAAGTCGCATGTCACATCACATGAAAAAGTTCACGTAATTTTATTTAACTTTGTTTTACATTATCTTATGATAATCGGTCTAGTGATCATAGCTCTACCCCAGCTTAACGTATCCCGTGCAATTTATATTATAAAAGGCTTAGCGACATCTAGGCTTGACATTTGTGCCCTATCTTTTCCTGAACCGCTTTATGCACAGTCTTAACCCTTTGTTTCTCAGACATAGAAATCATCTGTAGATTACTTGCTTTCTTGTTTTTATTACTTTCTGTGAGTTTCAAATGCCAGAAAGCACCTTCAATTTTCATAATTTCCACCCCACTGGGGTTCTGTGTGAGGTGGTACTTACAAGTATCGCCAAGAATTTCGAACACCGGTACTCAAAAGTACCAATAATATTTTATGGTCCTTTTGGTAGCGACATCAACTTGATACTTTTAAATAAATGTTCCCTAACCTTAACAAATAAATTAGTTCTGGCAGTGGAAGTATCCGAGTTCTTTTCCATTTATAAATGGCAACAAAAACAATACATTCACTCTTCACATTTGAAAAGAAGAGAAGGGAGGAACCACACAAGAGACAGCATCTTGTGTTTAAAAACCAATTTTATTAGAACATAAAATAATGAACCAATAACCACACAAGGTCTCTAGTCAGTAGCAATTCCATGGAATTCCAGGAAGCAGTTTTTTTTCTCATTTGAGCACAGGAAGACGTTGCACATCCTACACTTGCTGTGAGGGCGAGACTGGACTCCATGGGAGGAGCACACCTCACACCGCCCCTGCTCTGCCCTGTACACAATGTAATGTACTCCAACTTCCTGTAGTCGCACAGCATCACTCACAGAAAAGTTGCCCTTTCTCCTTTTCTTTATGCCACAGCTTTCCGAAGTTGAGATTGAGGCGATCAATCAGAGGTCGCAGCTTCCACAACTTGTCATTTTCTGTTGCATTTGCCTCATTGTTGACGTGCAGGTTGGATAAAAGTGCTTGGAAGCGACTTTTGGTCATAGTTGATGCCACAATTTCAACACCAAGGTCAGGCTCACTTGACCAATAGTGTGTATATGATGGCAAGACATGGTATTTCATTACGACATTGATCCCAAGGAAGCCTCGGAGATCTTGCAGTGTGATAGGAGTCACCACACGCTGCTTCTGTTGGGCATAAAGGTTTGTCTGGAAAACGATGTTCTCCTCAAGGGTCCTATCAAAGAACTTCAGAAAGAAATCAACAGGCCGGGAACAACTTTTGAATTCTTCCAATACCGGTCCTGTCAGAGGGAATACAAAGAAAAAAAAAAACGTGTCAGTGAAAATACAATCAATGCTGTTCTGCTGTTGAACATACACTAGAACAAATATCAAATAAAAACATACATACACAAAGGAACAAAAAGACCTACATTTTATTGAAAAGAATATTGGAAGAGCTCTGAAGAAAATTTGAATAGGATGCTGAAAGACAGCGAACATGCACTGCAATGCTATCTACCTTGAGTATGGTTGAACTCTCCAGAGCAGTCATCTTTTTCGACTTTTTTCCACTTGCGGGGAGCAACAAAATCTCTGCCATGACCATTATCGTCTTGCCCATCTTCTTCTGCAGTGGTGAAAACCAAAAGCTGATATATACATATATATAAACAAAAAGAAGAAAAATACAACATAGAATGACAACAATATGCATTGTTTATGTAACGTACTGTTTGGTGTGTGTGTGTATTTTTTTTATTCATAGAGATGAATGGCTAAAGATAGGCAATTTTTCGCATGGCAGGAGAAAGTAGACAATGTGACAACTACTTATCTCTGCAGTCGGCTGCAAGAGGGGATGTACTTTCATATAATAATAATAATAATAATAATAATAATAATAATAATAATATACATGCACCGCATACTCCTAAAATACCTTTCAAATAAAAACGAACTACTATTCTTACCTTGAAGTGATTGTTGGCTCAGGCTCATAAGTTGGATCCTCTGCATCAGAATCGTCTTCCTCCTCTGAAAAGTCAGAAGGCAAGTCATCAAACATTATCTGTGCCTCCTCAACGGCATAGAGTCTCTATCTTGGCTTGTCGAAAATGCTATTTTTTATCACTAATTTTCCTAAGACTTGTTTTCAACAAGGATCTACAATAGATTTAGCATGAGCAGACTAATTTGCTAACTGAATGCAGTGAAAAAAAAGGATATATTAGTTTGATTTTAGTGCTGGTACTTGTGAGTACCAGTAACAATCATAGCCCTATAGTACTTGTCGGTACTCCTGGGTACCGCATGAAAATGAGGCCTCAGTATCAAAAATAGGCAGCCTAGAGATATTGGGTTGGCTTCAGGCTAACATGGACAGTAAAATCTTGCTGTAAAATAATTCTCAAACATAAACGGAGCCTCATTACTTACCTAGATCAATTTTTGTAACGTGGAAGTTTGACTGGTGATGAATTTGATGAAATTGATGAGAGGTCTAAGATTCGAAGTACACAGAGAGCGTCGCGGTAATCTAGCGGAAGTAACTAGTTAACCGTTGCAAGTTCACGTACAAAACTATCGCGCAATCAGCAGGAAACGAAACAAAACAAGGTTTGAAGGCAGCCGTAGCCTTCTGAAATAGTGGTACTTGTGAGTACCGTCAAGAAACAAAGGGTTACTTTTTTGTGGACCATAATCTGCCTATCTTAGTGTCGCATTTACTAAATTAAAACCAAGAAATACTTACTGATGTTAAAAAGTTATATTTCAACAAACTTATTTTCAGCAATCACACACATACACACTCACACACACACATCCAAATCAGGTACGGAGAAACAAAATAATGCGTTATAATTTAAAACTGCGGCTATGACAAAATGATTTAAAGCAACATTAAACTATCATATTAAAGTAATAATCACCTATTCAAATAAAGCAGGTAAAGAAACTGACATTCTTAAAAAATTTTGACTCATAAATTATGATTTTGAGATGAAAAAAAAAATCATTTGGCGTACGTTAGAGAGCGAAAGCGGAACAGGGAAACCACGAAAGTGATACTCTTCAGGCTCTCATGCTCTCTACATATTGCCATTCTAATACGTCTATGACAGACGGACGTGTTCCAAATCTAACATGCTCAAATTTTTGTATAATATCTTGACTCTTAGATC
>BLXT01007619.1:897415-908677 GCA_019648995.1 Plakobranchus ocellatus | reverse complement strand
TTTTTTTTTTTTTTTTTTTTTGATTACGCAAAAAATCGTAAATTCTTCGCACCCGGGGGTTTTCGCATGCACTGAAATCAAATTTAGGCTTAAAAAAAACAACAAATAAACGTATATTTTGATGTTTTAGGTTTTATAAATTCATGCTCTGCTTGACGCTATGCGTCATTTCCGCTCGGGTTTCATCCGTCTTGAAGGAAAGAATGCAGCATGCACCACTTCAATCCGGCTGTCCTCGAACAGTTGTCTGCAAGCCGGAGTTAGTATGATCAGTCTATCCGTCACCTCTCTATTGTATTTGTAAGTAAGGCGTGCTCGGTCCTCGTCCTTCTTTATCCTTCCAACTGTTGCCTTCAAACCGGGCTTAGTATATCTTCAGCCTTAGTGTGTTTAGTTATAAACCTAATTGAACACTACCTGAGACAACCAGTTATTTGAAATAGACTGAAGAACAGAAATTACTCCATTTCTTGACAAAAATTGAACAAAAAGTTTATTACTTTGAATCAAAAACTTCAGAATAGCAATTAAATTTTCAAAATTACTGGCTATCTGACATTAGCAATTTATTTCTCAGCGATCTCTGCAAGCTCCCTCAACAATTTGACAGTGCTTTCTTTATACCCACCACCCACAGCTTCTAAAAAAAAAGGTTTCATTAAGAGGTTTTTTGAAAAGGTGTTAAGAGTAAAGGCTATCGCTAAGGCTTCTTTTTTAATAATGGCGTAATTAGCTTTGCAATCCAACAGCTTCCTAGAGGCGTAGTTACTTGGTAAGTAAACACCTTCGTGCTCTTGGAGAAGTATTTCACTAATTGCAAAATTTGACGCGTCTGTTTGTACGAAAAAGGGTTTGGACAGGTTTTGTATTCTTCGGATCGGTTCAGACGTCAATACTTGCTTGATTATATTTAAGCTCTTTTCACACTCTTCTGACCACATAATCTTGTTTCGACCGTTCCTCTTGGTTTGAGACGTAAGAGATGGGCTATCTCAATGAAGTTAGGAACAAATATTCTGTAATAGTTCAATAGGCCCAGTGTCTTTCTAACTTCTTTTTTAGTGGTAGGTGTTCTGAAATCCAAGATTTTCTGTATTTTGGAATTATCTGGCTTGATCTCGCGGCCTGAAACTATGGGACCTAAAAATCAACGGACGTATTTCCGACAGTTGTTTTAGAAGGTTTGATCTTGAATTTTGCTCTCTGCAGCGTCTTGAGTGTTTTTTATGTGTTCCAGATGTTCTTCCCATAATATGCTGAAAACCAAAACGAAAACGTTCTGCGACGGAAGGCCTGCGGTCAGTTAACCGAGGCTGTTTCTTTACAAAATTGGTTTTGCTTGCTAAGTCGCTAAGTGTACAGGAGAATTTGACCAGCAAGTCTTTAGTTTGCCTCTGCTGTGTATAACTTAGCTTATCTGTGTAAAATTCTTTCTGCTCGATTCGAGAGAACTTTCAAGGCTGGATGGTCTTCGCCTGTACACTCCTCATCTACAAATCTTAGACACGTTTGATGTAACATTTTGTCAAGTAGTGCGGATGGTGTTCTCGGTGTATACCTCTTCAACAAGTTTGCATGGTACGCTCTGAGGTTATTGCCAATTTTGCAGACATAGTTGTTGTTACTTGCGACAGTCTGAATATGGTATGGATCTTGGCAATGCATATAAATTGTTACCATTCTTGGGTAGTAATATCTGATCTCCTTTGCTAAATTCTCGAAATTTGGTTGGCATGTTTTTACTTTCCCTATTCTTCTTCAGGTTCTGTTACGCATTCTTCGATGCTATTTCTCATGCAGTCTTGATATCTTGCTGCAGTTGTCGCGCGTATTCTTGGACAAAGTATGTATTCCTCTGATCTGTTTTCCGCTCCTGAGATCCATCTTGTTAGAATATGTGTCGGCCCTTGGACTTCTCTGCCAAACATCAAACTTGAAGGGCGCATATCCAGTTGACGTACTTGGCACCTCTCTAAATGCAAACAAAACTGGTGGAAGAAACTTATCCCAATTGTCAGGCTTCTCCACCGCCAGTTTGTTCACCATCCTCTTCAGTGACCCGCTGAGTCTTTCTATCATTCCATTCGATTGCTGATGGTATGGAGTTGAAGTCATTATCTCCATTCCCATTATTGTCATGGCTTTTTGCATGGCGTTAGATGCTTATCGTTATCAGATAATACTTGCTTTAGTATAATCTTGATAAAATGCAGAACAGGGCTTCTGCAACTTCTCTGGTACTAATATCTTTAAGTGTGACTGCCTCCGGCCATCTCGTCCCCGCTTTTTGTGAAATTCAGTGGGCCAGCTATGTCTATTGATACTTTATTGAATGGTTTCGATATTATATCTGATTGTTCAATCGGCAGCCGGGGAAATCTGTTAGTATAAACTTGGCAACTGTTTCATGATCTGACATCATCTGTGGCCATGAAAATCTGCTGCCAACTCTCTTCTTTGTTGTTGAGACTCCCATATGACCAACTGTAGGGACATCGCAGCAGATTTTCAGTACAGTTTCCCTGAACTTGGTAGGGGTGACTGTCTGTACGTCATCACTGTTATTTAGGGCAAGTCTATAGATTAAGCCATCCTTGAACAAATGCCTGTCGCCTTTCTTTGCGAGTTTCTTCACACCATTCAACGTGTCATCATTCACTTTAGCTTGTTTGAATTTCTCGTGAGTTATATGCTCGAATATCTGATGGTATAGGTTTGCTTCTGCTGCAATGCAGTACTGGTGGTTAATCCCTACACCTGTCCTGGTGCCTCTGCCTGTATTTCCATAAGGTCTGCCATGACTCTCCATAATGTACTTTTTATATTGTATGGTGGTTTAGCTTGCTCTACTATCACTTTCGTTATCTTTTCTGTCCTGACCGTCGTCATCTTTGTGTTGGGGGGTATGGTAATTTGTCATCTACTTCTGGTATATTCCCCAAAATTATGCCAGCAACTGGATCTGTAATTGCAAAAGCTGTTACTCTGCCTGTAAAGAATGAAGTCTTAATGAGTGCTTTTGCTGTCTCCAGCTTTGCCACTGAGCGGTCAAATAATTTGCAACATACAATAATTGCCAGTGTAGTCCTCTTCTCTAAGTAATCTTTTGTCAATGCCTATAGTGGAACTTCCCGTAACTCTAAGTACTGTGCTTGACTTGTTGTTGATGGATCCCGAAAATATCCGCAATGGACTCTGACATAAGCGTGTTTGTAGCTGTCATGGATATTGATGGTAAGTTTTTAGCATAATTTGCGTATTGGTTTTGTTCCGCCTCTACCAAAACATCCTCTGTAATTGCCGTAGTTGTTCTCTCGTTTATAACGGGCCTGGTATGGAGAAGCTGTACTCAAGTTATCATGTCTATTATAATCTGACAGTCTTCCTCTACCGTGGAAATTCTCGTTCAGCCTGTCTGTAGAGTACTTCCATTCTTGCCTGCTCTGCTCTCTAGTACTTGGGTATTGTTAACCTCTTGGATCCCTTGAGCTTGTGTTTTGCCAATGTCTTTGGTGGACCACTGGATTGTGAACTTGTAAACATTGGGTGACCTCTATTGTTCGCATCCCAATCGTCTTTCATGGTAAATCTCTATCTTTGCCTGTGGGCCCTGCTGCTACATTAGCTAAAGATATCTCTTCCCTCGCTAGCGAAATGTCTGGGTATGCTGATCAGTATTTTGCGGCCATGTCTCGCACATCTGCTTTGGATTTAGGGCTTCTTTATTTGAGAAAAGTGACAATTTTACTATGAAAGGATCTATACAGCTGGTCTTTGATCACCAAATCTCGCAGCTCTCCAAAGTTTCCCATTGTAATCCTTGCTAGCTCCGTCTATCTTCGAACATCATCTCTCTCTCTTGGAAATAAACGCGTCTGCATATTTTCACTTTGTAATGGTATGGCGTTACTAAATTTTCACTATAACCATCTTCAGTACACAAATATTGTTTCAAAATTGGTTCTTTTAAGTGCTGGTAAGTCTGTTGTGGTTCCGAGAGCGTTTGTGAAAGTTTGATGCTGTCGACCGTTAGCAGATTTGATAAGGCGATGAAATTATTTTCGACGGACCAGATATAATTCTTTATGTTCACATAGAAGTGGCACAAAAAAACTATCGGCCGACTCTTTGTCCGCGTTGAAGGGTAACACTTTAGGCAAGTTTGATAATAGTTCCTTGGCTGTACTCTGTGGTTCGTCTTTGGGCTTTGCTGTTTTAGTTGTGTGCCTCTGCTGCGATCCTCGCTAACTCTATTCTTCTCCATCGCTTTCTTTCTCTTTCTCTTTCTTCCCTTCCTCTTTCTCTTTTTTCTCTTTCCATTTGTCTTTCTTTTTCTTCTCTTTTTGCCATCCTGTCCTCTATTTCCATCTTCCGTCTTTCTCGAATTTCTGCTTTTTCTCTCTCCACAAAATCCATTAAACTTTGCTTTTTTAAACCGAGCTCCTGTCCCATTCTGATCATTTCGCAATAGCCTCTCTTTTGATGTACCCAAGGAGTTTAAATGATTGAAATTTTAAAAGAAGGTTCTTTTAAACAAACAAAGAAACAACAACAACAAAAATTCTTATAAATATAAATAATTAGTTGTCAATTAGCTTTTATCAACTAAAGACTCTTTAGTACAGGTCTCTTGGGAACGAAATTAAACTAAAGCCTTTACCAAATTATGCTCAGTTAGGGACATGAAGGCTGTATCAATAGAAAAACGTAATGGTACCTCTGTATTGCACATAAGTATTGTGTACAAGAAGAATTAAAATACTTCCTGTTTTTTAGGTAACTGCGTTGTACCTTATAATATTGAGTTTCTCTTTTGCACCCTATGGTCTCAATAAGATTATTACTTACAACTCAACGCTCACATAATATTTTAGTAAATTATAGCGATTAAACCTCAATATCTGGATACATGGCCTTGTTCTCAAAGCGTGCACTGTTCACCACAGCAACAAAAACAAAAACAAAAAATCAAACAGATCAATAAGCGATACACAATTAATATTATAATGTGCAAAGGCGGCTCGTCTCAATGGGCAATGCCCAACCAGATTGGCTGGGGCCTGACCAGCCTGAAACGACCAAAATAAATTATTTAATTAAAAAAAATATTAACTTCTAAAAAAAAAAAGAAATAACAGTGAATAATCTGCTCTCCTCTATGACAGAATATAATCCCAACGTAGGGATCTTAGATGGTGTGCGTGCTCAACCACTATTATGCCGAAGGAAGCGGCCACCATCTTCTGGCTTACGGTAGTTGTAGCTCGCTCAACCAAATTCTTTACAGAAACCTGTAATTAATGGCCAAAAAGCGAGAGGCACTAGCTGGGCCGTGATCAAGGAAAGCATTGTCTTTTCCTATTCATCAGACAAGAAGGCATGGCACACCCTTCACCTATACCTTCGCCTCCTTTGTCCCTGTGCGGGGGAATCCTTGTGACGTAATTACTTTCCAGCTGGTCTTTCGCTGCGCAATCTATGGCTGTCAACTAGGAGTAGGTTATCATTTTTTTATTCGATTAGCTTCTACCAAAAAGAGGTTGGGGATGTGATGAGCGGGCTTGCCCTATGCCCTGTGAGGGCTATGACACTGACATGTTTATGATCAGAAAGTTCACGACTGAAAGAAGGCTATTTTTTGGAGAGCCTAATTCCACGATTAGTTTTAGTAATTCGGAATGACAGCTTTTTCTTGTGGCCATGCAGCTCAGTTAGATGACAATATGAAACTATTGTGCAGACTAAGAGTTTCAGTGTCTTTGAGGAGATTTAGTGACCTATATTATCTTTTCGTGCAAATTATTCTTTGTTGATGATTAATATCGAAGCTACTGATTTCCATTCCTTTTTAAGGTTTGCCAGTTGTGTTGATCTAGATAATTATTTCTAAATGTTGGCCAAAGTATTTCGAAAGGCTGCTGATCAATCGATCTCAACATCAACCTACAAAACTTTCAAAATTTGCGGTAATGAACACAATAGATGATGGTTTGCGGCATTGATTTTGCGAAAGGAGCCTTGAAGAAAAATTAGAAATTAAGGGACTGGGACCTGAACCTCCACCAGTGACTCTATCCCTGGACCTTGCTTGGGACTTACCTAGCCCCCAGACCCCATGCCAATTGGGGGGAATACCCAACTTAATGTCTAAAGATGTGCCTCTTGCCAAAAACCATGGCTTTGGAGTTTAACAATAAATCATTGAAAGTCACCAGCTTAATTGTGTCCTGCTTGAGAAAATCACCCATTTCATCAATGTCAACCGTGTGAGCATCTTTTGTTGGTTTCTTGGTTGGGCGTAGAGTTGTTTGAGTTGAACTAGAAATACATGACTGTGGAACGTTTGGAAAAATTGACGGAGGTACAGCTGGAATAATATTTGTTGTCTCACGAACTATAGGAGTATCTTTCGGCCAATGCAATGCACAAACCCCTATGTTTTCCGTCACACTTTCCAAAGAAAGCTTGTTTGGAACTGGAAGGCATGCAAGCCACTCTTGACATTTTTGTCAGAAGGAAATGAATGAACAGTTAGGCTACTTTTTCTCCAGATTTATTAGATTTGTTGTTGGCATTGCAACTAAATTCAGAGCATTTCCTCCCCATTGTTAATGAAATCTTCTGAAGCATAGAATGTAAAGTATCTATTACAACTCTTAAACTAAAAATCTAAAACTTATTCCTAAAAGAATAACAAAGCCAGACTCATAAATTCTAAATGCTACATATTAATTATAATGGATCAAACTATCAAACATACATGTAATAAGACATTAACCTTGAGCAGGTCAAGTTTTGGTTTTATAATTGTTAGGGGGGCAGTCTAGTTGTGACTCTAGGAGTTGTTACCCAGCTGTGTCTGAGTTATCTCTCCTTTCCCTGGTCGTGTTTGCGCTGACTCCCCCTGAGCGCTATGCTTGATTAGTGTATGGCACGCAAGGGTGCATTCTCTGCAAGTCTACCGCAGAAGGATTGTTTGATGTTGATCGAAGAAAAGCAATTGATGTTGATAATACTAATAGGAAACTTGATTTGTTGTTCCATGTTCAAATTTAAAAGTAAACGTAGTCCTTGTAGCGTCTTTGCGCCAATACGCACTTATTTTTAAACAATGTTTTTATAATTCGTTAGTAGAAGGGTTTTTACCTTTTTATTGTTAGTCGTCAGATGTATTATGAAGTTTAGTAGTTTTGGGAATGTAAAAGTTGGTGTATTGTAATATTTTCAGGTCTATTTTGCATTGAGTAGGGAAGTGATATTATCATTGGGTCTTTTCTGGCGCTGCCTGAGGCGTGGGCTGGCTCATTCGGCCCACAGCTCTCTCAGAGACAAGACGTGTCTTGATCCTGACTAGTTTACTTTGCTTTTTTTAAAACATACTTCACTATATAACTATTTGAGAAGAGTCAAAAGAAGACATGTAAACAGTTCTTGAAAAACAACAAGAGGAGATAAAGTTGTATTTTAATTAAAATCATTTTTTTCTGATAGTGTTTTAATTTTATACATATTATTATAATGTATTTACTTTATCTCTTAGAAGTCTAAATTTGAGCATGAGACGGTTATGCCTCAAGACACAGTCTAAAATGCACTTTTAATTTAGACAGGCTGCTCCTATGTCGATCAAGTTTTATTTTTTTGATCACATTAATTATTTAATACTTGGTTATTTCTTTTGTGCTATTTCTTTAGTGTCTCAACTTCAATTAATTACAAATAACCTTATCGATTTTTATTGTTAATGAAAGAGTTGTATAGATCCCGCTTCGTTGTTAAAGTTATGCACTCTCTTGTAGTTGTAGACTTGTTCGTGAGTGGTCCCACAGGAGAACAATCTAATTGATGTTAGCTTATCTTACTAAATCGCAGTGTGCGTTATGTGCGCACCAGTGCTTTAGTGCTACTCGCATTTTGCTGATCTTAACTTACATATTGTGGAGATATTTATAAGGATTTCACTTTGTTTGTGACTAATATCACTTTGTGAAATAGTATGTATTTCTATTTTTATTATCGATGATAAGAGATAATTATGGCTGGTCAATGAGTGTCAAGGGCTACAGCTGTGAAAATTTAGGTTTCTTATGGCACCACGAGTTACTTCCAGTGTATAGGTGATAACTTTTCTGCTTTGCTCTATTATTAATCAGTCGTGGACTTATGCTTCATTTTCCTTTTTAATGGTTACTTTATTTTAATTTGCATGCAGATTCATCTTTTTCTTTCTGCCTCGAGCCTGACATGGAAGCTTACGAAAAGTACTGTTGTGCATTATTTTAGAGAATAGACAGTTAATATCTGCTCTCTTAGTGGCTTGTCTAGTGTGAGTATTTCCATTCTCTGGCGTGTGCAAATAGCGATTTTCCTTTGCTTTAAATACTTATACTCTTTACTCTATATATCCTCTCTTTATTGGTTACATCTTTTTGTTATGTATTTCATTTTAAGCAGGCTTTATGTATTTCATTTTAAGCAGGCTCTAGGTGACTTAACATGATATTCACTATTGATGTAGGCTAAATGGTTTTGAATTAATCAGACATGTGCATGAATCTGTCCTTTGATATTTTCCCTCTGCACGGAGAGGGCCGGTCTGGTTGGGTTTTTATGGGTTTTTTTAGTTTGCCCTGAAAGTAGCATTCATTCAGGGTTTTATGGTTTTTTCATTATGTTTTGAAAAAGGAATTATTTTGTTTGGGTTTTAGTCGGGTTGTGTGCTTTTTTTATTATAAAAATGGGTTTTAGTATGTTTTTATTTTCGTTGTTTTAGTTTGAAGTTATTAGTTGTTTTCTCTGTGGACATCAGTAAACTTATGTAGAATAGTTTAGTTTTCTCAATAAAGTGTATTTCTCTTTATTTTTGTATATCCTGCACCGGTGTTGAGTTTAGTGTGTGTTGTCGCCCACGTGGTTTGTCACACAGTGATTGTGGTGTCAGAGTTGTGCTAGTGTGACGTGTTGCATGTAAAGGTAGGGTTTAAATAATAAGCTAGCCTGCCTGTCGGCGACTCGCCCTTTACATAATTGATAAAGTCTACTATATTCATGCATTCATTTTGAGAATGAGAGACTTCTAACATATTATTTTTTTCTAATTGAAACATTCTTTGAAATTCACAGTTCAACTAGATTATGCTTTTCTAGATTTATTAGTGTAAAGATCTATGCTCAAATCTACACCTGGCAAAATAATTGATGGGTTATTACATAGTTTTGTCAAAACCAATGAAAGGGGCGAATATTATTATAACTAGAAAGGGGTAAAGTCTACCTTCAAATAAAAATGATGGAACGTTATCGGCAAACTCTCTGGGTCTATCCTGACAATGGCGGTCTGTCAATATATGAATCTAGATGCCTGTAATTATTATAATTATTTTGTAGCAAAAATAATATGAGGCAATAAGAAATTTAAGTATATTGCACAAGTAATCCAAATTGAATAATGTTGATATTTTAATAATATCCACTTCAAAGAACAAAATTAAAGAATCTGTGTGCTCTCCAGGGTTCACCAAAGTAAAAGCAAGCTTTCTAAATTGCAACTGTCTTGAGATTGGAAATTAAAATTCCCACAACAGATCCACAGGCCCCAAACATCTCTGACCTACATTTCCGCTACACAGCCCGTTAGATAACTTGTTAAGTGGCTGAGTGTGTCAGGTCACCTCCCTGCTCTTCTGTCCTGTTTGCCCCCAAATTTCCAGGCCAACCAGCTTCACATTGTGCAAGGTCTGGACAAGGATGTCACTGGTGCACTTGTCCTGGCCAAGAAAGTGTGTGTTTTTCAAAGTACTGAGATCAAATTTTGCTTAATTTATATTGATCTTGCACCTTATATTAACTACATTAGCTGGATGTGATAATTCACAATAAATTTTATGAAGTCAAACTTGCACAGAGTAAACATTACATTTCTTTTAATTACTTAAACCTCTTATTTGCCACCTAGAGAAAAGTTTCTTGTATAATTTAGCCCTTTCACCTATTGCTGAACTGGGCATTTTACTATTGAATAGGTTTTCCTGAAGAAATGCAAGGAAAACATGAGGTGTTTCTTTGAATTTCATGTGATGTATTTTCTGCTACAGAGAAGTTAATAAAAGAATACATTTTCTGAAAGAAAAATCGTTTGCCTGAATGATGAAAGTGAGTTTTTAAAGATAAAGTGATTTTTAAAATGATAATTTTAATACACACAAACATATACACACATACCTATAGAGATTGAGTTTAGATGTAATAGCCATATTACCACTACACTGGCAGTATATAAGTGAAAGAGTTAATATAAAGCAATCATCAGGCTTTGCCAGCGAGAAATTGTGAAAAAGAGGAGTGGACTTATGAGGTCTAAATTAGAAAAGATTCTTATGCAGAGATTTCCATCCAGACACGCGCATCGCAATACTGCCTCCTACATATTTACACTCATCCCAGAGTGCACCCTATGCAAGTTTCAGTCATGTAACACTGGAAAAGTCATCTAACAAAATGTAAACAGCACATTAAATGAAGTAAACATTCTGCTTTATTTATGTATTTATTATTATTGAAGCATTATGCCTAAATTTTGACTTCGTTTGTACAGTCACATCAAAGAAACTGAAGAATACAAATAGTATGGATAATATTAATAGGCTATGTTAGAAGCATAATTGCATTTTACTATGTTACACAGACAGGGCAAGCCAAGATGCAAGGGAAGAGATGGAAAGTATCATATGGCAGCAATTAATGTCAAGAACAATGCCACACATTGACATTGACTGGTGTCCCGAAACTTATGTGTGGCACCATGGGATTTTCTGTGGGATCTTGCTGATATTTGTATCAAGGCATGGCCAGGTCAAAATATCCTTATTTTTGTTTATTAGAATCATCATGTTAATTGCATGTATCTTTTTTCATTTTCACTCTCTCTTTTGTAAATCTACAAGCTGTTTACTGCTACATGTAAATAATGAATGTTAGTTATTTTCAAATAGTGTCTCACATGTATTTACCACTTTTATCCAGCGCATGCTGCGACCACTGTGTAGATCAAGCATTCATCCTGGTGTCAACATAAGCAATGCACCAAGCAAAGCTGCTGTGGTGGAATACAGAGTTCTGGACAGAACCAATATAGTGGTACTGCTAAAATGCACACCTCAAACTAGTCAGTTTCTGCCTGGCCTTATCTGTCTTTGCTGTGCTTATTTCATTACTCTGAGGCGTTTTTTGGGAGCTTGTTAGGGCGAAAAAGGGGGAGGGGGG
>BLXT01007619.1:869463-885522 GCA_019648995.1 Plakobranchus ocellatus | reverse complement strand
GGAAAAACTTTACAGTCAATAAGCAATCATAAAGGACGAATCAATATGTGCAATAATAAATCTAATTTGTATAGCTGTTCATTTTCTATTTAGTCTGAAATTTTTTATATAGATCTAATAGAAACCCCTCTGTAGCCTTGACTGGGCAACAGTTAGTAGTGGCTAGCGTCACTATTCAAGTTCGGAAAAAAACTTAAAAATAGTATTGTGCAACAAGGCAATTGGGGTCTACCTAGACACTTCGTTTTCTAAATCTAACTTTATCCCCGGAAGGGGTCAAGGCTGTATACGCGCGGATAGTGTTGACACGTCGAGGACGAATACACTTCCTTTTATTGATATATCAACTTCTGCTTTAGATGAATGTCAAAATGGCGACACTGAAGGTTCTCAATCTCAGTACTGGAGTGAAAAGTAAGCAATTTAAACTTTAAAAAAAAAAAAAAAAAAAAAATTTTCATAATTATTCTTTTTTTTTCCTTGGTCTCTTCGGAGAAAAAGTTCAACTGAAAAGGGGCCGAAAAGTGCACAAGTTTTTCTCATTTTCTTGGTCGTTTTCCGTCTTAAAATAAAGGCCGACCTTATTATTTTCCCGAACGCTCCGATAAATTTAGGCCTAGACGTCTGGATCTAGATTCTAGATCTCTAAGAATCCGACCTTATTTTCGCGAACGCAATACTTTATAAAGAAAAAGAGAGATAAAACCTCAAAAGTCGAATTTCTCATAAACCGAAGTATTTGCGACCTGAGGTTTTTTTTTTCTTCTTTGGCTTTGTAAAGTTTGAACTCATTATTCGAAGTCAAAGAAAGTCGATTCTCATAATTCGAAGCCCACACCGCCACAAACCGCAAAAAGAAAAGAAAAATGCTTCCCTTTCACCATCCCTAAAACAATGCCAATCAGGTTGAATCACCGTTTCAACAAAGCAGGCCTACTCCAGGGAGTGCCATTAACAACAAGTGAGATAGGGGAGGGCTCAAACTAGCTTGAGAGGGGGGAAGTGGGGTGCCAAATGTAGGCCTAGAGCGGGCACGTGATCTGCTAGTGCCACACACTGCCACTGGCTGAGGAACCTCTCGCTGCAGTCACGCTAGGTCTAGATCATCTAGACGTACCTCTGTAAAGGCAATAAATGAATAATAATTTCACACACAGTCAGCTGCAAGCGCAGGAAAGGGGAGATGGTGTAGGCACTGTAAGCTCGGGGTGAGACAAGGTGTGCTAGGCGTGACTGGAGTGAGAGGCACTTTGCCTTTTTTGGTTTTGTTGTTTTTAATTCGTGTCGATAAGCCAGTAACGTGGGCCCCTAGATGCTAGCACTGAATCTACCGTCTGGACCTACCATTACATCAAACACACACACACACATACGCCGGTCAGCGTCACAGCAATCCCAACACGTGTGTATCCAATTAGATCTATCACTTGTTGCATTGCTACTCATGTGGTATTGATGCATTACAAATCTCTCCTAGTTTTTGAATAGATTTTGAATTAAACTTTGAACAGTTTCGTATTTTCTCCAATTGAAAATGGCACCACTGAGAGTAATGAGAGTTCAAAGTTTGTCATCGAGCAAGGCACTGATGACATGCGCAGCTCAGTTCATTTGAATTTTCATTTGAAGACCATGTTGTGAGGAGAGCCAGGCAAACTGTCATCACTGACCACTTTAAGAGCAAAGCTGCCACCTAAGCCAAATATTCAATACAATCACAGCCTTTTCAGGGCCAAAATATAAACAAACAAAAAGGGGAAATGGGTTTGAGGTCCACGAGTATTAAAGCAGGAGAGAGACGTTCTTTTCGTTGAATTTTTTTATCAAAGGGAAGTAACCCGGTAATAATTAGTGGTGTTTAAGACCCCTGAATTTTAATAATTTGAAGTCTTATAATCCAAAGTTTTGGTCCGTTCCCACGTACTTCGAATTATGAGGTTTCCACTGTAGTTTATTAACACCGGTATACTCACATTCATACTCACCTTTTGAAATTACATCGAGAAGCACGGGTCTGTAAGTAGTGCGATTGCGTTTGAAAATATGATGACTGGCCCTACTTTCCTCAGTGTTCGGGAAAATAGTCGCCTCCTACTTTGCATTTTATAGGCCTTATCAACAATGGCACTGGTGGGGCACTATGTCCCTATTTTGTCCACCTGAAGTAGTCGGCCATATCGATTATTTGATGTTATTGTTAATGGGTGGGCAACAAGTGCCACCAGTATCTAGTTCTAAATATTAAATCTAGAATCTAGATCTAGATCTTAAATATTGCCTCATCATTTCGTCAGTAGCTGATGGTGTGAGAATAAAAATTTTTCAAATTTCGGTAGAAACTGAGCGTTTTAAGAAAGACTGTCTTTATTCTGACACTAGCCCGTGTACAACCAAAAATGATATTTGGACATGGTCTGTACAATTTTAATCACACGTGAACAATTCCACAGGTATGACCAAGAGAAAAAACTTCAAGCAGCCTTATCATAATTATTATATATATGTTCATTTCACATGATTTTTTTTGTTTGATGGATACATGAGCAATGGGTATGCAGCACAAGCAGCGATTTTGTGTGAATATGTTATTTAATGCTATTAAATACTCGTTTAGGATTAGCATTTGCCTTACCTAACGCAATAACTCCGAAGGCCGACGAAACGATACGGATGACCAAGCAGCCGCTCCCAGCGGTAGCTAACTATATGAAAGAAAAGGGGCAGAGGGAGAAAATTCCGTCCAGATGTGGAAAAAAAATCTGGACACAAAGAGTTAATTTCTTAAGTATAACCTGAAATTTACATATTACTGGAATATGATCTGAATCACAGTCTGCTCCCAGCAGTGACTTCTATGTTTTGACAGCATTTCGAAATCTTTTCTGAATGAGGATGTAATCTATTTTGTTTCTACTTCTATCTCCGGGGCTCTTCCAAGGCCACTGTTGCTCAGGGTGGTTTTGATACCAGATATTTGTGATGGTAAAATCGTTGACTTGGCACCATTCAATTAGCCTACTTCCACGCTCATTTACAGTCCCTATGCCACTGGGCCCA
The DNA here is from genome assembly GCA_019648995.1 of Plakobranchus ocellatus. Classification (NCBI taxonomy): domain Eukaryota; kingdom Metazoa; phylum Mollusca; class Gastropoda; family Plakobranchidae; genus Plakobranchus; species Plakobranchus ocellatus. The sequence goes on along the minus strand of BLXT01007619.1, from coordinate 882,465 downwards.
ACAACATCTACTCTTTCATCCCCAACTTTTGCATTGAAATCTCCCATCACTATTATAATATGATGTCCTGGGATTTTAGATAGCCTTTTGCTTTTTCTATTTCTTCATAAAACGTTTCTACTTCTAGATCTTCACTGTCAGATGTTGGTGCATATACTTGAATAATTCCTAGATTTAATAGTTTGGCTATCAATTTAGCTACAACTACTCTATCTGAAATTGGACACCAACTCCCCAGACTTTTTGCCATTGTTACATCAAATAAGATACCAACGCCTCTTTCATGTTTGTGTCCCCCTGAGTAAATTAGAGTTTTACTACCTAGTTTCATAGAATCTGTCTCTTGGCTTTTCCATCTGACCTCTGAAAGCCCGAGGATATTAAATTTCATTTTTCCATTTCTTTAACATTTTCTAGTTTGATGCTGTGTACGCACATTCCACTTTGCTTTTTTTGATGTTTTATCGGTCTTAGTTTTGCGAGCAAACGCTGGATACCTGGAGCCACCTGCTGCACATGGCTATCCCTGCCGAACGAGGGGTTTGGATTGGAATCACAAACCCCCTTAACGTTGTTAACTAAGGTTTCAGTATGGTTTTGGCTCATGATTTTTCATTCTTGGGAAGCTATACACCAGTGGTTTCTCCTTGCCTACTGCTGGTTTGTGTACGGGTTCTCAGCTAGCCTTTCTCTTGCAACTAATTCACATTGTCTTATTAAGGATCTTCCGCCCTTTGCAGGTCTTATTTTTACTCCTACTGGGTCCCACAACCCTCATCATCAATTTAAAATTGATGGGGTTACCGGTTTAATCATCGATTGTCCGATGGATGCAGTTTAACGTCATGCTCTAAAATCTGATGAAGAACTAAAAGACAAAATTGCTGTTGCTGTGCATAACAAATATGAAACTCTTACTTAAAAAAATTTCTCAGAAGTAGAAGAATTATGGTCAGAAATGAAAAATTCACTTAATGAAGTCATAGAGAAAAACCTCCCCAAAAAAGATAAAAAGAGCATAAGAAATGGATAAACAAAGAAATACTCGATTTAATGGAAGAAAGGCACAAATAAAAAAATGTAGAAGCCAAATACAAAGACCTAAACAGAAACATCAAAATAAAATGCAATGCAGTGAAAGAAGGATGGATTAATCAACAATGTCAGGAAATAGAGCAAAAGCTAAATATAGACAGCAAATTCATGCATGCTAAAATGAAGGATGTCAGTAGTAAGAAAATCAAATGCAGTAGCCTTGGCTGTATCAAATCAAAAGATGGAACAATGTTAATGGAAAAGAAGGAAATACTAAACAGATGGTCAGAATATGTTGAGGATCTTTTTAAAGATGATAGGTGCAATAAACCCAAAATAAAGGAAAAAATAGAAGGCCCAACTATCCTTAAAGAAGAGGTAGAAGCAGCAATAAAGAAAATGAAAAATGGAAAAGCCACAGGACCAGATATTATAGGAGTAGAAATAATGAAAGCATTAGCAGACCAGCTAACTTTCCGTTTTCGCCGGGAAAAATTCCGGTGAAGGCCTATAAATTCTGTTTTCCGGGCTGCTCCGCTAAAATCCCGTTCAGTTGTCCCAATGGACGATGGAAATGAAAAAAATTATTTCGACTTAACCTTTTGATCCATTGGATATCAACAAACACGTACACATTATCTATTTAATAGCATTGAACATTTTAAAACTACTATCGATATAATCCAAGTATCCAATTTTCGGTCCATAACATTTATTCAACATTCTGTCGAAAGAGAGCGAGTAACTTATGTGATGTATTGTTGATATGTCATGGTGCTGCATCCCGCCAATGGAGAAAATTTTACACTTTAGCTGGGATAACTAAGTGCGTGCGCTTTGGTTTCATTTTGTGAGATTTTCTTTCCATTCACATAATACAAAAATGCGGTATCGATGGATTGTTGATCCTTGATTTTTTTAAACTGTCCGCGAAGTAGACCGGTGTAGTTTCTTTGATCTTACACAAGGCTTGCAAAGTATCCCTGCATGAAATAAAGCATCTAAATCTATTCCGCAATTTTTTTTTTTTTTTTGGGGGGGGGGGGGGTCTGTAACTCAGTAGACCTTCGGTGCTAGTGGTAAAGTAACCAAGAATTAAGGCTGCACCATATTAAACATTATATTAATCCACAGTCTTGACAGCTTAAAAAAATTCTTTTTCACCCCACTGCTTAAATTAACTATTAATTATTCAATTACGAGCTGAGAAGCATGAAACATTTGTATTTTGCTAGTAAGCTATGATACTAATCATTTTTAAGTCAACATCATGCATGATGCAGAAGGCCTAGAGTCATAACTAGCTTACCATGTCGGCAATAGATCAAAGAAATTATAGGTTGGTTTTTGGGAGTTGCAGCCCGACCTTCAAGTCAGCCCCACATCAAAGTAATTTGAGATGCTGGCTATGTTTAGTTTTAACACTACGTGAATGGGGATGTGCATACAAACTGCCTGTCATTTACCAAAAAACTAATTTAATACCGTATTTTTGTATCTTATAAATAATAGCCAAGATGTTTCGTTCTAGATCTTTGAAAAATCATTTTAGATCTGCACACCGAGTGATGACTAGATCTAATGCACTGAAGGCTAGACACCTTATCATTCAATTTAAAATCTCTCTCTCTCTCTCTCTCTCTCTCTCTCTCTCTCAGTCTCATCTTAAATTACTTAGTTTCAAAAATATTATTTTCCTCTTCTTTAGTTGTTAGCGTCGATGTGGATTTTTTTTCTTAGGCAATGTTTTGATGTTTTCTTTGTCCCCCCTCTCTCTCTCTCTCTTTCTCTCTCTCTCTCTCCCTTTCTCACTCTCTCTTTGTCTCTTTGTTTCTCCTTTTATCGCTCTTTGAGTATCTCTCAGCAATTCTCTCTTTCTCCTTTTATTTCTCTCTCTCAATCTAGGCAATATCAAGATCCAGCACTATTTGTAATTTCGCTTAACTTTTAATTTTGTTTCTTGGTGTATAATCAAAATTTGATAATGGTCCTAGAGATCTAATTTAGGCTTTAGTCTAGACCTAAGCCTACACAGACTTGAGTACATTGTAGGCCGACATGACTTATGTAGATCTTTGTAATTTTAAATAGAGCAAAAGAAAACTCGATGTTTTCTTTTTACTTAATACACAATAATTTTAAGCCTTACTGAGATTCTGTAGACCTGTCTCATGTAAGATTTCTTTTTTAATGTAACTTTTGATTGTATGAGCTCGATTTTGAGTTTTATACACTGTAGTGCACCTTAAAAAATCATCATTTAGGTCTTAAGTCAGCAGGTCTTAAAGGCTTGATAAATCGTGATATTATTGGATTAATGGCACTGAATAGGGAGATACTTTCTTGCATCCTTTAGAGACAAAAATTCATTAATTAGCCTCTGATATTATACTTTAATGTTATGGAATGTCTATGGTTGAGTATATATATCATTAAGGTGTAGTGCGGTTTATCCATGCGCATTGAATTATACTGGCATATTCCTGTGAGACTCCAAATTCCTGTGAGTAGAGGTGACTATTCCTGTAAGAGTAATTTGGGGTTGGCAGGTCTGCATTAGATAATTTAGGAATAGATCTGACAACAAAACTTCTTAACTCAATAACTCCTAGCAGCCGCTCCTAATTCTAGAAGATCTTTGTAAATCTGTTTTTATAGTACTGCCTAAAACACCAGGAGCAACAGGATGTGAACTTCATAGAAAAATCAGTTTAATGAGCCATTTTACAAAACTCCTGTTACGCTTTTTAATGCATAGAAAGCGCAAGAGTACAAGACCAGAAATATCCCAAAACAGTTTGGCTTTATGCCTGATAAAGGGACTAGAAATGCAATGTTCACTCTGTCAATGCTTATGGAAAGATGTATAAAAATGCAAAAAGATCTCCACCTCTGTTTCATTGATTATTCTAAAGCTTTTGACAAAGTAAGACATGTAGAGCTGTTTCGTATGCTAGAAAAATTAGACATCGATAGGAAAGACCTGAGAGTAATTAGAAATTTAAACAGGGATCAAACTGCATCTGTAAGAATTGAAGGAGAACATAGTGATTTCAAACCCATCAAAAGAGGTGTGAGGCAGGGATGTGTAATGTCTCCTGATCTTTTTAACTTATATAGTGAAATAATCTTAAGGAATCTTGATGCTACTTCAGGCTTAAAAATAAATGGAGAGAATCTTAATAATCTCAGATATGCAAATGATATAGTTTTAATTTGCAGAATCTGGCAAACAACTCAAAAACTTCTAGATACTGTAGCTTTAGAGAGCGAAAGAATGGGCCTGTGTTTGAATGTAAAGAAAACGGAATGTATGGTCATCTCAAAGAAATCCTCTAACCCCAAGGTAAGTGCAATCAAAAAGTTACAAAATTCAAATATCTATGTTACCTGATAACATCAGATGGCAGATGCACAAGTAAAATAACTAAAAGAATAGCCATGGCTAAAGACGCATTCTAAAAAATGAAACCTATACTGGCAAATAGAAACATAAGTATGATAACCAAAATAAGGGTAATTAAAACATATGTATGGTCAGTACTTTTGTATGGTATTGTGTGTTGGACAATAAACAAAGAAATAGAAAAAAAAACTAGAAGCAGTAGAGCTGTGGTTTATCAGAAGAATGATGAGGATATCATTGACAGAAAAAAAGTCAAATGAATTGGTTCTGAAAGAGGCTAATCTTGAGCGATCACTAATTAAAACCATTAGAGGCAACTACAGTTTTTAGGCCATATTTGCTGACATAAGGGTTTAGACCACTTCGTAATCACTGGTAAGATTGAAGGCAAACGCAGTAGAGGTAAACAGAGAATAACTTTTATTGAAAATCTTAAGTTATGGGCAATAGGCAAGGGTAGCAATAACAACATTATAAGGTTAACTGAGAATAGGTATGAGTGGAGGAACATGATTGCCAGCGTCTGTTCTAGATAAGGTACCTGATGATGATGATGAAATACTAGTTTGTTTGTCACCGATGTTAGAAATTCGGACAGAGAGCATGTACTCAGGGATGAATCTCTGTAGACTTATGCTCCCATTCTGCTCAGCTTTTTTGTTTTAATAGCGACTGCTTCAGATTAATATATAATATGAATAAAACATTGTCCAAATTTGTGTTGTGTGGTTATTGAGTTTTGATTGTTTAAAAATTAAATTACACTCAGAACGCATTTGTGGGTGTCTGGCTGAAGGACACAAGAAAATACATGTTCGTGGGCCCTATTGCAAGGAATATCGAAAGAAGACATCAATTAACAAGTAATTTAAGATAAAAGATTGTTCGAATTCAACCATAGAAAGGCCAGGAATAGGTATTACAAGATCCTCCGATAGATAATGTCTGGCTTACGATTTCTAACATTGGCATGAACAGATTTATTTGCTATTTAATCAGCTGTGTGCAGATATGCCTCATTGCTTGCATTCACGTGTTCATCAACACCAATTTATGATTTCTGACAAATTTCCTGGAATTAAAATATGAGCAAACTAGATGTAATTTAAAACTGTCATGTTGAAAAAACATAGGAGATTTCTAACATCAGCGATAGGCCTGGTTTGTGGTGTGATTTTCTCCACAATCAATGATACTTTAGACCTGATTTGATGAAAAGTCACCTCGAATTGTGTTGCATTGAAATTTAATGTATGATACTTGATTCAATCCGATTTGTGTGGCTGATCTAACAAAAAGCCGAAAGTTCAGTAGAAGATCTAGGCCTTCAATTCGATAATACCGTCACATCAATCACCTGCTGGATCTAGATCTAAATCTAGTATGTTATCTAGATTAATTTAAAATTGATTAAAACGTTGAGAATTTTTTTTATTTTTACTAGTCATCCCCTTCAATCTAATAATAAACTATAAAAATTATAAATTTGCCATTTGAACGAAAAAAAGGATAAAAATGTGTTTTTGAAACATTGTTTAAAAAAAGTTCAAAACTTTTTGTGGACAACATCATTATTCATGCCTTGCAAACAAATACAAAAAAATAAATACCTGTACACTAGACAAAGGTCAAACTTTGCAAAGTGTTGAAAAATAATGTAATCTTCATACTGTTAAAAATTTTTTATATGAATGATTTACAATAGGAAAAAAAAATGAAAGAAAAACATTTCAGAAAATGACACATAGATCTAGGTATTTCCCTTTAGTTCTTTCCCTTAATTCAAAAATGCAAAATCAAAAATTTCAAAGAGATTTTTGACAAACTTTAATGTAAAATTGGATTAAATTTAGAAAGAAGTGCTCTATTTATTGGATCGAGAAATGGTGACACAGGAGCAGTTGAAAAAATGTGTATCAAAACGTCATCTCTCAATTATTATTTTTCAAAATAAAGTTAGTACATATTTTCATTCATTTTGCTTTGCCATTATTGAGAAAGTGAGTGAGCAAGATAATTATGGCGGTTGGATAGATAAAGACTAAAAGAGAGAGATGGTTTGGTTTCTGTGTATTGCCAGTCCATAGCAGGCTTTCACTCAGGCTCTCCACCAGGCCAGGATGCAATAGAGTTATTCATTTGATCTTTTGACGAGAAAAGTTTTAGAATCTTTGGTTAACTTTCCAGATGCTTCTCACATTATACAAAGCACGAAATGCATTGTACTCTAAAAATAGACTAATTCATGATGTCACAGAAATGTCCATGTCCAAATAAAGAAAAAAATGATTATGCGGACCTGTGTCCAAGTACACATTTTGTTTAAGAAACATATCATAAAATGACAAATGAGAGTTTGCCAAAAGGTGGGCATTTTTTTACAGGTCTTACAAGATTGGCTCCTATTGCATGTAAAATAAAATTTCTCCCTTTAATTTTTGGTATGTTGTGTTTAATATCATGGTTTAGCTGTGGGAGCAAACCCATAGGCCTAGGTAAATTAGTAGCGCAATATTTTTGTTTGTTGACAAAAAATATGCTATTTACAGACGCACGAAATGGGTCGCATGTGAATGTTACTTGCTAGAGACCTAATTTTAATATTAAAATAAACTCCTAGAGCAATGTGTCTTTGTGGTGCCATAAGTTTATACCACAACTACAATTGGCATCATTGAGAAAACGGCAAGTCTTTGTCATTGTCTTTATTTTCTCGCCTAAAAGTATTGGTTTCTAACATAACATGTGTTGTCATTCTGTGGGGCTACTTAAATTCCCTTTGAGTTTTCTCGGTCTATCGTAAAGGGGTTGTTGAACAGGCATAATGTCAAGAATATCGTTAACACACACCACAAGCGAAATCGAGGCTGTAACCTTTTCTGAATATGCATATTAATTAGATTTTTGCGATACCTTCAAATGTCGTAATTCGTTATGATATAAAGAACTAATCATAAAACGAGGTCCTATTTGCTGCAGACGATTTTTTTGCCCGTTTTGGAAACTATCGTCTTCACTTCTTTTTCGTGAAGCAAAAGGAGATCACAAGAAGAATGGATTCTACCTCTTCAGCAAAGTTTTCTTTTGTCATCATCGCATCAGCAATGTTAAGTGCGAAGAAAGTTTTTTGCCTTCTATTTCATTTGGAGCTTAAATTTTTATCCATTTCTTCAACAGTCTTGTGACTTAGATCTAAGTGTGTAAAAACGTGCTTGGTCCCGGTCACAGAAGAAGCGCATTGCTTGTATGGATGGACATAATGTTGGGAACTGATGACAATGGGCGTTTCATCATTGTTATGCGCGATATATCTTTGCACAAAGTTATGCTGGAAAGCACACATTATGCCCATAAACAAGGTTTAAATAAGCAGAATGCTGCTTTTAAATTAATACGGTGTTATTAACGCACAATGCTTTTATGTATATATGCGTAAGGATACGAGTGTAGTGTGTAGTTAATTATGTATGCAGATGACGACATTGTTTATGTCGTCATAGTTATAGAAACATAGTTTTTACTACAATAAGCTATAGCCTTAATGCCTTTTCGATGTTTTATGAGCCACTACTAGGTTGAAAAAAAACTTTTTTTTTTTCGGTGTAGATCTAGATCTACATCAAAACCTCATCATGTGAGATATTTTTAGCAGAGGATCAGTCTAACATCTAGTCAGAAGTGCCTTTACCTGGCACATTTTTACCCCCCCCAACAAGAGCGAGCAAGAGAGAAAGAACTAAAAGGAAGAAACACTTTCACAATACACTTCAAACTTACGAATTTTATGGTATTCATTGATTATGTGTGCAAATGACGGCATTGTTTATGTCGTCATAGTTACTTTACATAATTTTAAGATTGTTTAACATCATATCCAAAGGCCTACACAAAAATTTTGTTTTTATCGGTACTAAATGTAGCTACAGCATTGATGTTTCTTTACTAACTTTAGTTTATGAGCTACTATTTGCTTAAAAGAGCTTGTCATTTTATTAGCCTAGATGCATGAGATGTGTTTAGCTGAGGAGCAATGTTACTGTTCAATAGATTTACTGGGAAGGATCTATCCCTGATGTATTTTTTTTTCAATAACAAATCAAAATTAAAAATAAAGAAACGTATGTGCTATTTCAAAGGTGAAAAATAACTGAGAAATAAAGTGTCATGCGAAGTTGGGAGCTATGACAAGATGAATGGCCTTCAGTTTAATCACAAATGTAGGCTACTTGCTATTTTTTTTTTTTTGTGTATTGCACTGCCGTTTGTGTTCTCTTTTGACTTTTCATAGCATTTTGATCTATTTGTTTTGACTTATTAACTACAGGAATTATGCTTATCTCCTCAAATGGTGTGTGGCAATGCTCTCTGTTATGCCACATAGAGGTAATAACATAAACACTGTGAAAGGTTTTAGAGCTTTTGCTTGCTCTTATGTGAGGCTTTTTTTATCTTCTAACTCTTTTTATACGATTTTATTTCATGACTTCAAATGATATAAATTTGAGATTGTCAATAATGATATACTTCTATAAAAGATTCTGCAAGATTGCTTTAGAGAATGTTCTTGTAGATAGTGTTGAACAAAAACTGTGTCATTATAGTTATGTGCGAAAGATATTTTCACTTTGTGCAAAAACCTTTTATAAAAAAAAGATGTAATACATAGGTTTTATTTACTGAATAAAATAAGCATATATACTTGATTCAGCACTCTTAACTTTGCGTAGCAAAACTCCCAAAGCAGGCATACCTTAAAAAAACTAAAAGATGCTCATATTCTTCGAACATAACTATGACGACATAAATGCAGACTTAATGGTGTTTAATTTTTACTTTTTTTACATATTCTTCATGACATGTGGTCTTTATTAATTGTATATGTAAAATAAACTTGTCAAAAAGCAATATCTACATTTTTTATTGTGTCATCACAGTCAAGTCCGAAACTTTTCATGGTCTCCCCAATTGATGTCAATTTTTTGTCTAAGTGTGCCTTGTCTTGGTCTGTGAATACTAGTATTGCATCAAGTAGGTATAGGTTACTTTAAAAATGCAAGAAAAAGTTATCTACCTGAAACTTCATTTTTGAGTCTCAATGACACAATTTCATATGCCCACCTTTTGGCAAACCCTCAAATATTGAAATGATAGTTTGTCCACAAAAAAACACTAATGACATATATTGAAATACTAATAGTTTATTTGTGTCAAATAATTGAAATAGCTGTCTACTTTAGGTGATGATAGGGACCACAGTCCTCCACCAGTGCCTCAACAACAATGTACTTTGGTGTTTTGCAAGTTTTTTTAGCTCAAAGCTAGTAGATGTAATTTAGATCTAGGCAAACCATGATAGTAAAGACCTAGTCCTAAAATATTACAGTGTTATCTTTTGCAACATAAAGAACTTATGTAGTCTCATCACTTTCTCTCGATCTCTCACCAGTTAGGCCTCTGGATTCAGTCTTTTTGGGTTTGGATAATCAGAGGACAGGCCAATGACTTCCAAATCTAGATTTACCTTCATCAGAGATTGCAGATCAACTTATAATTCAAAAAGTGCTACTTTCACTTGATAATTGACATCCTCAAATTTTTGTCTGCTAGCTTTTCATTTTGCCAGTAGCTGATAAAGGTAGATCTAGATAGAAGTCATTGGGCCTGTCCCTGAACAATTCTGAGGTTTTATTTACAGAGATTTTTAGGCCTAATTCCATCATGGGTAAGCCTTAGCGTAGGCCCACACTGGAAGCGACGCGACATGTCATGGCTAACTTGACAGACTGATGTCACAGTTACTGTGCGCTACCCACCGACAAGTTAGCCTGATAATTTGCACAACAAGACTGGCCTCGTGGTTCGCGCGGCAACGGTCAGTAGAATTATGCGTGGTCACGTAATGGCTCCCCCCTTTCCCTTATCCGACAGAGCCAATGACGTAAGACCAGGCTGTAAAACACAAAGGATAGCTCCGACACTCTGACATGTTGCCGACTTGGTGTGCGCTCGCATCAAAGATAGAGAGTATTTCAAAACATGTATTGTTGGACACGTGAACTGCTGCCTCCAGTGTGTGCCTACGCTTACCATCTGCAGTTCCTACAACTCACTATGGATTTTCTTTATGTTGAGCCGTGATAATTAGGTGGTAATTGTTAAGGTCTCTGCGTTAGAGATTTGTTCAGGCCTACTGATAGTACTGATGAAATGAAGCAAGTTTAGTTTATAAGGTCCAATTAAGAAATAAAACTCAAGAGATCTCAAGAAATTGTGCGACATTTTCACACTACAGTGTTTTATTTCTAAATCAGCCCTTATCAACTAAACATCTCTTCGTTGGCCACCCTTTGGAAAGCTGATATTAAAAACAATAACTACCTTTTGTAGAGTTGAAAAACATTGTGGCAGATTTCACAAACTTAGCCTCTATGATATAAGCCTACCCATCTGAGGTAAAATAGAATTTTGAGCTATGGTATTATATTATAGGGCGGGCTTCAGAGTTCATTATTATTTTTTTTTTTTTCCCTGTGCCTTCATCATATTCATGACCTTCTCTCACATATTTTCTGACCTTGAATTGTTTTCACCCTCGCGTGTAGTTGTTACAATTATTGCAAAGGGTAAATGAAAGAATGGGACGGCAAGGCTGCAGATAGAAACATAAATAATGCATATTATAAGTACATGTACAAATCTAAGAGCATAAAATCAACACTTCCCTTTCATTGTGAGAGGAAGAAATGAAAACCGCTCAGTAGACTATTGTTTCAGTGACACATGTGAGTCTTACTCATGTAAACATGGAGAATGCAACCTTTCTGTCTTTTGCTATTTATACAAAACATTTAATGGTCTATTATATACTACATTACAATTTTGAACATCTATTACTCATCAATAGATCAATCTGCTTGTCAAAGTTGCACATTTGGGTTCAAGGATAATATATGCGTGGTAAAAGCCTGTTATAACACTTCAAACACCTAAAAAATAAAAAAAAAAAAAGGAAAAAAAGGGGCTATCCCTCTCTTGCTTTCTTCCTGAAACTAAATTGAAGAATAACATACGAGGTAGGCAATCTAACCTGGTCAGTGTCCCTTCTCGAAACGAAATGGAAGATGACACTTTGGAGGACAGAAAAAAAAAAAACCCAAAAAAACCTCCCCGGAAATTACAAAGGCAAGTCGTGTATACTTGCATAGTTTTAATTCTTATAGTTGTATAATTTCATATCTTTTTCTTTTTTGTAACCTTTTGGTTTATTATCTCCCTTTCTTTTATTGGGAAATTGAGCAAAAAGCAGCAATTACTTTTTCTTTTTATCCTTAACCAAATATTATGTAAGGTAGTATTAGTGATTATGTTTTTCCTATTATGGGCCTGAATATATACATTGACCATATGAATTCTCTATATTTATGTGTGAGGTAGACCACTAGTTCCATATCTTTATAACAATTCGGAAATAGATTGGTTAGGATTATTTTATTGATGTCTATTGGATCACCTTCTGCTAACCTTGAGATAAAGAAATCTAGATCTACTTTAGTCTTTTTCCATGTTTCACAGTCAATATATAAATGTTTTTCTGATACTTTTTTAGTTAAACAAAAGGGGCATTTATCATTTGGAAGCACAGGAGTAATATTGTATACCAGTCTATAGGTTATTTCTTTGCATTTGTTCTCAAGATTAAAATGGTGTAAATTATAAAAGGCTCGTTCCGTATTTACTATTGCATATGAGTATAAATGTTTCATTTTAAAATATAACGGTTTCTTTGGTGTTCCCAGGACAAGTCGATATGGATCTTTATGATTTAAATTACTTGAGAATTCATTTATTATTTTAATCATTTCCTTATTTTCAAAAGGTCTATCTATTTCATTGAAACTATGTAGTATACTATTGTCTATCTTTTTAACATTACTTAATTTTAGACCAAAAAAGAATTCAGTAGAGGGTAGCTGTTAGGGGATAGGGATATAACAACACAGGGTACAACAAACGACTGCACAAGAAGGACACACCAAACAAAAGGCGGAACACCGGGAATAAGCGACAGGAAACTTATATTATGTTAATAATAACATAAAGAAGTAGGACAGGCACACAAAGAAGTAGACAGAGATATATGAGGCGAATGAAATCTAAGGCCCACGCACGCAGGCGCGATAAATAGAAAAAAATAGGAAATCTTATACCTTTAAGTACGTTAGTGCATATTAATTCACTTCCCGAGGAACTCTCCTCCAAGATACTATCTCGTAGACATAAATTGATAAATACGATCCTCAGATCTTATCCAGAGATATAACTACATGTACAACTAATAGGTATAAATCAATAGCTACGATCTTTAGGTCACATTTAGAAATCTAATTAATAAACATACTCTATAAATATAATTATATATATATATATTCCACGCGCACAAACACACGCTCCTAAGCTTAATCCTCGTAGATCCTCGACTTGTAGAAGAATAATATAGTTTGTCTTTTGGTCCTGGCTCCTGCACAAACAGTTCTTGATTTACACAATGATAACAGTGTCCT
>BLXT01007619.1:835615-857400 GCA_019648995.1 Plakobranchus ocellatus | reverse complement strand
CAGGCCCTTCTACTAATTGTGAAACACTTGGGAAAATAGGTCCAGTCCTTATTTTACCGAACGCACTACTTACTTTAAGGAGATTCGTGTTTCTAGATCTAACTTCATCAACTGAGAATGAGGACAAGTATGCCAATGTTGCCTTTTTATTCTGCCTTCAAAAATTTCTGATGAAATAATGTCAGACTGGCATTCTAATATCCCACCTGGATCCACTTCAATGCCCAGGTATTCTGCTTTGGTACACAATTCAATGAGTTCAGTTTTTTTTTTTTTTATTCCAGTAATAACAACACACCTTTTTCTCAAAAAGTCTTTTAGTTCTTCTACATTTTTCAATTTAAAATCCATTCTCCCACATGCAACTTAAGAAAAAAAACCAATAACTAACTTTAAAACCTCTCTGCAGCTTTAAAATGAATAATGTTGGTCTGTAATGAACCTCTAAGACTCCAAAAACTATATATAGATTATGGGTCTGGATCAAACGGAAATTCGGTTTGTTTACATCTGTGCCTCATCGCAACGAAACCACATGGTAAACCATGTCAAAGGTCACAGAGGAAAGAGGTCACTGCCAGAATTCCCCCCCTGGATGCAATAAGTTTATTGGCTGGAGCATGGCTGGGCTTCAGTGCAGCTCTCTGATTAGCTCAGATGCGGCGGGACAAGGGTCTTGGATTTGTTTATTTAAATTCATTTTGCCGTATGCATTTGCATAGTTGTGTATTTGAATCTTTCAGGGATAACTCTCGCTTATGCACGGTTTGATACTATTCGTTTTCCATGTATATGTTTATATTGCTGCTTACTATACATGAAAATAAAAAGATGCCAAAGGAAAAAATTCCAGCGGCTATGAAAACACCTGGATGATATATGACCACGGCAGCAAATAGCAAGAGACGATGAGGTTACTGCATGCAAATTATATGAATGATTTTTGTAGATCTAGAATAAGATCAGTGGGGATCATAGATTTAAACAAAATAATCAGTTTTGAAGTCAAGAAAGTCTTATCATCAATTTGCAAAAGGTGTTTTACCTTCACATTGCTACAGAGTGCATTTTTTTTTCTTTCCCTTTTTCTTTTCGTTTTTTTTTTGGTTGTTTACCCAAAACTAGATCTACTTCCAGACCTGTTTTACATGAGTTTTTCTACATTAGTTTTCAATGCTGTTTTCTATAGCAAGGATTATTATTGTTTGTTTTTTCGCTGTTTTTTTTATTAGAGCCAGCCTAGTCAACTTGATGAGTCTGTTCCCTCAACATCAAGGGGACTAGAATTTTTATCTGAGCCCCTTCCCCCCACGTCCAGGGGACTAGAACTTGTACCTGAACCCCTTCCCTCCACATTAAGAGGACCAGAAGCTCCTACTCCACCCATGGAACAAATAGTGATTCCATTGTCGACACCACACCCATCTCTCTTGATGACAAAGAGGCAGAGTGCACCTTGACGAGGAGCGAGAAAAAGCTAGCTCTCTTCCAGCGGCAGCCAATTGAGGAGCGTAGCATTGTGAAATGCACCATTCTTGACCTGCCCCAAAAAGATTTGGACTGGCTCTATAAACCAATTCAGTATGTACAGCCTACAACACAGAACTGTCCAGCCAGTTCATTTCAGCTAGAAATCGTGTGTCTGAAAGTACCCCCAAAGCCATTTTGTAGTAAATGAGGCTGTGATCATCACTCATGTCAGGAATGAAACCCTCAGACATGCCTACCGTTTCGGAAATTCCGGATCCGTTGAAGAATTCTACCACAAACTGACATGCGTTCCACAAATCCGCATTTTTATCACAAAATCCGAAATTTTGCCGATTTGGGATTGGCCTTACTCAAGAAATAAACCTAGTCTAGGTTTAATGCTGCTTCTCTGCATCAATTACGCAAGAATATTAGGGGACTTTGAGAGAAAAAAAATTTAATAGTGCTAACACTACAACAAACTTTTCAGACAAACTCATTACATGCATGGCGCTCTTGGCTAGACCTGTTTCCCCCCCCCCCACAAAAAAAACCTCCAATCACTGAGCATGCATCATACAGACAAGTGGGGTTGGAGTGGTTGGGGCAAACTATTGGTGCAGTACATAGAGGAACATCATCGTTTGGCCTACTCTCACTGACTGTTAATGAGTTGACTGTCGGTTATTCGCACTGTGACGTCACTTACCTGGACAAGGGTTTTTTTTTTTTCTATAGATATATCTTTGTGAGAAAAATAAATACAAAAATTCTGACCCCAAATTTGAAATCTGCGACCTCGATATAAGCGAATCATCACAGCAGAATTTCAATTTTAATAGAAACAAACAATTTTGGGATTATTTTTTCCCCTTTTAAATCTGTCATATCAGTGGTTTAGTTAAACTTAATCAATTATATAGACTTCAAGACTAACTATACCTGCATTCTAGAGAAGTTATGTATCTAGTGCTTTGCACGTCCCAATATAAACCCAGCATTGAACTTTTAGACTCGGCGCGTACTGTCTTATTGACGGTAGGCTCTAGCCATTTCCAGTCCTGTGAGAATTATGAACTACCTATAGATCTAGAACTTAATATACCATCAGGCTTGCCTATCTTTGATGAATCTATGTCTCTTAAAAGTGACCAGAATGAAATTGCTCAACACAGAAGCTCATATCCGCAAAAGATGCCAGCATTGTATTAGAAAAGAATGCATCAAGGATTCCTCATTTTAGGGATAGAATAGTGAATTGTTTCATTGGAGTTTTCTATTTCAGAAAAGTTGATAAAATTGAAGTCTCATGGTAACATTGAAATCTGTGGCCCAAATTGAAACAGTCTTCGCAGTACGAGTAGAGTGAAAATTTTAAGGACACATTTTCTTTTCACAGTGTCGTTGATCTAGGGCCGATTTGCTCAACATTAAGGTAAACACATTGGAATGTTTGTGCAGAGGTTATAAATGTTAAGCACGTTGTTTGAGTGTTTGCGCTGACTTAGACAGGAACTGATATCCTCCACACTCTCCCCCATCCTAAAGGTACACATCCATGATTGATTGGATATTACTTAGATATTGAGCCCTTTATGTTTTTTTCTTTTTTGTTCAATCAGCATCAGTTCCAGTCATATTCAGGTTTGTTCCGCATTTTTATCTAATGTTCTGCATTTTTGCCCTTGATGTTCCTCAAAAATTTTTTCAAGGGTAGGCATGTCTGTACCCTACTCATTCAACAATTTGTGTGAGTATTTAGAAATGCCAGGGCTACATAAGACATTCAAAGTCAATACCATTTCAAAGCAATTATACGACCGCAATAAGAGGCTTTCAGAGGAAGTATTCAATCAAGCTGCCTCGTTAGGTCGCCAAAAACACATTGATTATTTTCATGTTGATTGGGATGCATTCTGGACATTTCAGTTAGTTTTGACGGTTCCTGGCTGACACACGGTCACATGTCTCTTATTGGCATAGGCTGCATGATTGATGTCTTGATTGGCCTCATCATTGATGGGCATGTCCTCAGCTTAGACTGCCACGTGTGTGCTCAGACAGGTGCATGAATAAAAAAGGAAAGCCCTCTTTGATGTGAGAGATGGCGGCAGGCGTGCTCCATCAATTTTGAGAGCTGTTCAGGTATAATGGAGGTGCGGGCTGCAGAAGTACTTTGGGTTTGGTCCGTCCAATATCACAAGATGTGCTACATAACAATGATGAGTGAAGGCGACTACAAAGCATATAACAAGTTACTGAAGATAATGCCCCATGGTCCTCAAAGAGGACTGCATAAACCACGTTGGAAATGCTTGGGGACAGCCTTACAAAACCTCGTTACTGACTGCAGTAAAAAAAGAGTCACGCTTGGCAGGCTGCGGACATGGTCTTCTGACTGCAGAGACGAAAAGCAAACTACAAGTGTATTAAATATGGGCCATTAGAAGTAGTGGATCAGCAGAGGAGATGAGACATGGTATCTTAGCCAGCCTCTACTATAGATATTCCATTGACGATTATCCTCAGCACCAGTGCTGTCCTCCTGGCCCAGATTCAAGGTGTTTTTTCATTGGCGATCACCACTGCTCAATTAGACGCAAACAGCAGGCCCATATACCCCCTGGATTATGCACTGTTACACAAGTACCTCGAGCCCATCTACAACAGGCTTGCTGCAGTGGGTCTTTTTTGGAGGTGTAAACTCAAGACCAAATAAAATCCAAACTAAAGTTTCCATCATGCTGTGTGGTCAAGATATTCTAAGAAAACTTTTCACTCACTCAAGAGGATGGACTTAGCTCTCGTGTCTGCTGCAGCAGAGCAAAACAGTGGACCCACTGTGCTCTCTACAGTAACAATCAAGGCCACACTTGGATTTGAAGGAAAACATAGGCAGAGTCTTGGTCAGGCCAGAGAGAGGAAAAGACTTTACAAAAGCTCCGTCCACCAGCAGCAGAAATTCAAAAAGAAAAAGAGAGTAACTGCTGCAGCCAGTGAAAAAGCACACCAAGAGAAAGAGTAAGAGAGAAGAGGCCCAGCCTACCAGTCTGGCATTTCATGATGTATCTAGATAAATTAATGCCTCCAATCATCCGCATTTCTGCAGATTTCCGCAGTTAAGAAATAATATTTTAATGCTATGAAAAAAATCTTTTCCAAGTGGCGGGAAATTGATTCCATGAGGTAGATTAAAACAAAAAAAATTCTTCAGCTCGAGGAGGATCCCCCTAGCAGGGCATTGCCCTGGACCCATTCCCCAATGCAATGTAAAAGATCCTGTTTTCATGATTACCTGTTGGAAGCACTGTTAAGTGAAAGTGTGTAATTCCTGCATTTTTAGGTGTCCACCTTTCAAAGCCATTTTTCTCGAAACTTGTTTTTTTTTTGTTACAAAAAGCTATCTCCTCTGCCATTTATGTCTCAATCATTATAAAAATTGGCACATATGTTACTGGCAATGTGATTTACAATATTTAGCCAAGGATTTTTAGCATATTTTGTTTCCTTTTTGAAAAATTTTGCTTTTTTTGGGTAAAAAGTATTTTTTTTTTTCCCTTATTTGCCCTTTATATAAACAAAAATTGTCTCAACTGATCATAAATCGGATGGGCTATCTTCTAGATATTGTGCTCTAAATTTTATCTGTAGTTTCAACTGATTTCCTTGAAACAGTGAGGAGTAGATAGATTTTGAAAATCGCCAAATTAGCAATTAAAAATCAAGATGGCTGCCATTGCCATGGCAACCGTAACCCGATGATCATAAAATATGATATCTTTCTTCTAGTTTGAGCAAGCAGAACCAACCATGCAACTCTCAAAAGGCTAGATTGATAAATGAAAAAAAAAAAGATCCCAACCCACCCCCACCCTCAATTCATAATTGTATGTAAAGCCATCTCCTACAATTATAATGTAATGTAATTTTAATGGTTTGGTTTTATTTTTGTGTGTATTTTCACAATTGTCATATCATGTGAGTAGTACAGTTTGGAGCTATTTTGACTAATGCTGATACCTTGTCACTGCCAGTGAGATACTTAGTGTGACAGTTTGACACAGCTTGCTATGTCTGTTAAGATTTAGTTTTCAGTAAGTTTCAAGCATTTATCTTGAGATATTTAAGGTTTCTTTCTTTATTCTGCTCTTTGCAGGTCTAGGTATTTGTTTCGCTATGATCCTCAAAGAGCCGGCCACCATCAACTACCCATTTGAGAAAGGACCACTAAGTCCCAGGTTTCGCGGTGAGCACGCACTGAGAAGATACCCTTCTGGTGAGGAACGCTGCATAGCATGCAAGCTGTGTGAAGCCATTTGTCCTGCCCAGGTATTCCGTAGCTTTTTGTGTACCTTTTTTTTCCATGTTTAGAGTAAGGATTAATATATGTTCAGATGCAACAATAGGAAGGTCACTTCTTTAAGGTCCAGTGTTTTAAAAGCAAGTGTGGCACCTAGAGAGATGGGTTCTGGGGTCAATTTGGGTCACTGGTTCAAATTTTGACTTTGGGTAGCTTTGTAAAATTTGCCCAATTTGTAATCATCTGAATAGAGTTTTTAGGCCTAAATTTGGCTACAAATATCTTTTATTGTAAATTCAAAACTGCTAACTCCTAGAGAGTTAAAAAATTTTTTCAAGAAAATGTGTAAAAATTTGATGTTTATGCAAGCTATGTAGGCCTGCTACCCCTTGCAAAACATAGGTATATTATATACCAATGGAAAATTTAGTCTCAGCCTCCCTATCGATGTTACTAGAACTACCATCTATGGACATCCAAATTTAGACAAAATTTTCCCAACCATTATCATATATGGAGCATCTGTCCTAGTTCCCACGTTTTTACTTCAGCTGCGTCAATTTTGCTTATTAATGGAGATTTTGTGCGCAACCATCAGCCGTGCAAGCTGTTACCACTCAATGAGGTTGTGGTGACACTCTGAAGTCACAGCTGATCCCGTAGTCACCAGTTCTTATGCTAGTTTGTATATAGTGTTTTGTTGGCTTTTGAGTGAAGTTTTCAGCCAGTTTAGTGTGTGAGTGATAGCAAGCATGATTTGGAAGTAAGAAAATGGCTGAAAGGAGATGGATGCAACAGGAAGAGCTCAGGAGAGCTGAAGGAGGCCCATCATAGCTAGCATTACATAATTGTCAGAAAACCAAAATATTTTTGGTTAGACTTTATCGGCCATTTTCTCAAAATGAGGTTTTTTTTTTTCAGACAAATGTATGTTCTTATAACTTTGGTGTTTTTCATTCAATTCATCTAAAACTTGCCGTGAAGTTTTCGGGTAGTAATGTCATGCTTTTCAGGTAGTTTTTTTGGAATTGTATCTATAAATATTTTAAAATAAATTTTTATGTATCATAAAGTTTGTTGCAATTTATATATCCCTATCCGTATGTGTGGAGTAATTTTGATACCCCAAGGCTTGGTTTTAATTTTTCAAAAATACTCACAATGAAATTTTTCTTTCAACTTTTCAGTATTCCTCAAAAATTCAATTTGACATATGATTACATAATAATGATTGACAGAAAGTCAATATGGAACTGACCATAGGTCGTTTCTGAAACCCTCCATTATTTTTTATTATGTAAGGCATGGGGTGATTTTGTTGCCCAATACATATGGGAGCACGCAGTTACCCCACATGTGCGGATAAGACTATATTGATAGTATAGTGTGGGGGCACTCAGTTACCCCTGACGTATGGATACGACAATAAAACACCTCGTATGGATAGGGATATATATTTCAAAATTTCGTGAAAGCTTTCATGAAGACCTTCAAATTTAGCATAAAAACATATTCCCATTTAGAAAAAATTGATACCTTATTTAGTTCTGAAGTTATAAGACTTTGAAAATTATGTTTATATCCAAGATGGTTGACATTTTTTCTGTTGCCATGCCAACAGTAATTGTTTTAAAAAGCCATTTTGGTTGTTTATGTCACTTTTCGGGAGTTATATATACAAACAAGCATGTTTGCCCGTACAAATGAAGGGGAAGATGAAAAGACATTTTCCTGAACATAATTTACCTATTTTAGTGTCGCATTTAGTAAAAACCAAGAAACACTTACGGATTTTAAAAAGTTATATTTTTGAGCATATAAATCAAGGTTTGCCTTAAGCTATATGCTGAAGAATGTCATATAACATTACGACTTTAAGCAGATTTCTCTAAACCTGAACAGGACTCTAATCTACCCTAATACATGCAGTATACGAAATACAAAGAATGCTTGAAAAAAAAAAGTGAAAAATTCATGAAGTAAAATGGGAACAAAAGAATTTGTCACCTGAAATGTAGCCTTATTCCAATATATTTCTTTATTGAGATTGAATGATCACTGCTTTTGTAGTCAGACAAAAAAACTTTCGCAAATGAAGTGAAAATCCCAGAACAAAAACATAAACCAAACAAAGTTGCTTTGAATAACGCAGCCTTAATAAGGTTTAATTTTTAACTAAGGATCATTTCATGTCAGCTATGAGTGGAGTAACTTGTATTCTATCATGTTGAACGGCTTGGGGTCTGCAATAATCAATTAAAAATTAATCTAGCTGCTGCCATGATTCATTCAGTATTTATGCTCTTTGAACTCGAGATGGCATGTCCTTCACTCAGAGCAAAGTAAACTAAATGAAGTTACTGTTATGTGACGCAACCTCAACTCAATTTATCCTTGTCTGAGCAGGATCCTGAAGTCAACAAAATGATCTCAGGCTTTTAAGCTCACAGTCAGGCCAGGGTGCTGGTGGCTGGGCTCGAACCCGTGACAGAAGGCCCCCTGCAGATCTCAGGGTGGACTCGCTAACCACTGTGCCACTGATGCCCCTGTGTATTTTATTACAGAATGGAGTTTTGCTTATAATGGAAAGTAACTACATATTGCACAAGTCACAATTTTGCAGATATTTCTCTTTTGTTAAAAAATCAATTAAATGAACCCTCCCTCCTTTTCATTCAGTCTTTTTAAGTGATTGTTTGGCCCTTAAAAGGACTGGTTGAATCAAATTAAATTTTCCTAACCCTCCCTGTCACTGTCAGCCTATCCAGTACCCTTTTTAACTTGTAACAGTCAAATGGAACGAACTTTTTCACTGCCTAAAGCTGGTCTATCAGAAGGTTGACAAATGCGTGCTTTTGTAGCTTACACACACAGTGACACACACACGCGCACATGTGTGTGCAATCATTCTTCCGGCTTCCCCCCTCTCCTGAGGGGGCCTTGGGCTTAGTTCATTTATAAGCCTTCTGCCTAGGCCTAGCTTACGTCACATTCCACACATCTCTGGTCCATATAGTGGGTGGCAAGCAAAGCGATAGATGGATCTTTCACTCTCGCTAAAGATCTAGGACCAGATTTTGGCTGTCTAGATCTTTGTGAGGGGATCAACTTCAGGTCAACTGGAACCCGTTTTCCTACACAATTTTGTTACTGACATGTCGATATAAGAGAAATAAAGTATGAGTGGGCGTTGATGTAATAGAACCTGTCTACTAACAGTTAAGAGGAAAAAAATATGGACTTAGAAGAGCATGTCCATAGAAGGGAAAAGTCGAAAGAAGTGATGTCGATATAAGTGGTATGCACTGTACTGAAATCAAAGATCCAAAACTACAGAAGTTAGATTTTGGAGTTAGTTGCTCAATAAATCCGCCCCAATCAACCTTTAAGTTCAGAATTGCAATAACCCAATGCTCACCACTCAGTCAATTGAGAAGAGGATAAATTATAAGAAACATAAGAAAGTATGGTCTACATGTGTGCATTAGAATTGTTGAATTGTATGACAGTAAACCTTTTAATGCAGCTATTGACTTAAAAACCTAGGGCGTTATTCATGTTATGCCACTTTTTTTTTTATCTATTTGAAAATCAGTTTTTGTTGGGCCTGAAGTATAATAAGTAAAAAAGATTGCGTAGGAAAAATGATATATGTTTACTTCAAAAGCAAAAAGCCCTGTTAAATCCAGTCTCTCTCTTTTTGATTTCCTTTAATAATTTGGAAAAAAAAAAAATGTTATATAAACTGTATCTTAATACTAATTTTTTTACAAGTATATGAGTCCTGATGAATCTTCATCCTTTTCTGTCTCTCCAACAACAGGCTATCACTATTGAAGCAGAGGCTCGCTCAGATGGTAGTCGCAGAACCACAAGATATGATATAGATATGACAAAGTGCATCTACTGTGGCTTTTGTCAAGAGGCTTGTCCTGTAGATGCTATTGTTGAGGTAAGCTATACTCCATCAGTCAGAGCTTAGGCTTTCCCTTCTCTGTACTGTAAAATCATTTACAGCTGGGGGCCCAATTCTTCCTTGTGAGTTACACACTATTGGGGTACTTTTGCCATTTTTTTTCCAACTTAGGAATTAGGTTTTTTTGCATACAACTTATAATGGGTTACTTTTGTCATTTGAGCTATTCTGGCAAGATGTGATATTTTTGTCATAGATAAAATTGATCAGGTTAAAAGTAGAGTAAAGTACTCTCAGTGTCGAAGAAGTATGGTTTGCTTTTGTCATTATTTTTCTCCTTTCTGTGAGTAATATGTACATTTTTGTAACCATTAGACTGCTGGGTAAAAAAAATTACTCTTCAAGAAATAGCAACAAAATAGCTTGGATTTGTATTTGTATCGTATAATGCTTTGGCCTATCAAAATAATAAAACAAAATTGATCAAATTAGGTTGTTTTTTTTAAAGTAGAATTGAGTAGTTTACACAGCTGCCAACCATTGCAAAAAACATAATTAATTATGTTTTTCAAGCCAAAATGACGCACTACGTTTTTTAGACCGATTTCAGGTCATAATTACATTATTTCATCCTCTGCGCAATATGAATTTAGCCTTTATTTCACTTTCATTTTCCCTGTGGTTTCACTTTTGCTTCCCCCGTGTGGGGCCCGGGGAAGAATAGGCTCCACCGTGGTGGCCGCGGGTCGTAAGAGGCAACCAAGGCAGGTTGTCGCCTATGGACTGCCTCTCGTCTGGACAAGGTGACATCTCTTTCTCCACCTGGCTTTCGTCTTCTATCCCTACTTCCTTTCCTGCGCTATCGTCCCGTCTACTTCTCCTCCTGCTGTCCTCTACTTCTTTCTCTTCCCATGTGGAGTCTGGGATAGAATCGACCCACCGTACTGTGCGTGTCGTAAGAGGTGACTAAAACAGGGTGTCGCCCATGAACTGCTTCTCTCCGGTACATGGGCGACATCTCTTTCTCTCCACCTTGCTTTGTCTTCTATCCTCACTTCCTTTCCTGCGCTATCGTCCCATCCACTTCTCCTCATACTATCCTCTACTTCTACCCACCGTAGCCCTCCGGTGTTGGGAATAATTGAGAGGCCCACCCCCACAGTGTGGGCGCCTTGTTTGCCGTGAGGTGCGACCCGTATGGGGGGAGGGGTGGATCCTGGAGGTTGAGGTGGTGACGGCCCGGCAATAGTGGCTGTCATTCATCAACATGCCTCCTTGGCCACTTCCTTCTCCTGAGACGGGAGGGCAGCGCTGACCCACGCTGCCCAATCGGCTGGTCATTTTTCTCTGAATAGGGCTCGGGTCAATCCCAGTAGAGGTCCCACACCCTCTGCTGGGAGTATAGCTCCAGGATAGCCCTGACACAGCGCTGGAGTACCACGCAACGTGTCCCCATGGTTGGGCTCCGTGGCGGGCGGGGAGCCCTGGAGCTGAATATTAAAAACCCCCTATGAATCCAAAAAAAAAACCATCTGACCCCTCCCCACATCCCGACATGGCAAAGAAGCCTTGCACGGAGGCAGCTCGTGGGGCTGTCTCTGTTGCCAGCAAAAGGAAGGCGGAGGATATTCCTACTCTAATGAGCGTATCTCCCTTTGCGGGCTGGTCACCATTCAAAAAATTTATGGTGATCAGCTCCAAAGGAGTTGAAGTCGATTCTGGGCGACGAGACCATCGAGGTCACCAAACTTGGTAGTGGTGACCTGATGGTCGAGCTAAAGTCGAACGACCAGGCTAAGAAGCTGGGAGCAATCGCGACATTCCTTGACATCCCTGTGACTGTCAGTCCTCATAAGAGCCTGAACAGTTCCAAGGGAGTAATTCGCAGCCGTGATCTACTGTGTTGCTCGGAGGAGGAGATGGTGGAGGAGCTGAGTGGCGTCACTCATGCTCGGCACATCAAGGTGCGTCGGGGTGAGGACAAAATTCAGACCGACACCGTCGTCCTGACCTTTGACAGCCCGAAGCCGCCAAGTAGAATACGTGCGGGGTACCTGACTCTTGATGCCAGACCGTACGTCCCGCTCCCGATGCGCTGCTATAAGTGCCAACGCTATGGCCACGGGAAGGACAGGTGTAAGAAACCTGCTGCTGTATGCGTTAGATGTGGCAAGGGTGGTCATGTCGAACGTGACTGTTCGGCTGACCCTTTTTGCGTCAACTGCAAAGGAGACCATACAGCCAGCAGCAAGACCTGTCCGAAGTTCTTGGAAGAACAAGCCATTCTTCGCAACAAAGCTGAGAATGGCGGTACATTTCAGCAAGCCCGTAAGGCAGTTGTTGTTGAACTCCATAAAACGATTTCAACCCGAACTTTTGCTAGTGCCGTCAAATCTCAGCTTTGAACGAAGCCAGCAGCGCTCCCCAAGGATGGCGGTAGAAGTGCCCCTTCTGCTCCGCCCAAGGGGAAAAAAGCCCAGAAGGATTCTCCGGCTCCCAGTCCCCAGGGAGCAGCAGAAACCGAAGTACCAGCCAAGCGCAGGGCCGAAAAGTCCAAAAGACAGGAGGCCCCGAGGGAAACCTTCAATCGTTTTGCGCCTCTGGCGATGGATGCTGAGGATACTATATCCTCAATCTGGGGAGATTCCTCCACCCCCAGCTCCCCGAGGGCCTCCGCCTCCCCTATGGAGTGCCCTCCTTCCCCTTCCAAATCCCAATCCCCCTCCAAATCCCGCCCCCCGCCCCCGGCAGAGAAACCCCAAGGTCCTCCGCCTTCCCCTTCGCCTCCCTACCCCTTTACCCCCGAAGTCCATGTGACGGAGGGGGTAAAGCCTACAAAAAAGATTAAAGGTTTGGCAGGCCAGCCAAAGGGTGGCCTGCCAAGCAATAAATAGTCTGTGGTAATGGATACCGTGGTTCAATGGAACATACGCGGTCTTAGAAGCAATTTCGAAGAACTGAAGCTACTGCTGAATCGATCGCAATCGGCTGTTGTGGCCCTGCAGGAATGCAGGCTTGGGGAGTGCCAGGTGCCACCCCGGGATTACACTCTGCTTCTCCTGCAGGTTGGGTCCCCCGGGGGCGAGGCGGCCCTCCTCATCAGAAACGGAACCCGTTTTTCGGAAATTGATTTCAAAACTGGCCTGCATGCTGCAGCTGCCACAATCAGCCTGGAAAAGACCCTAACCGTTTGCTCTCTATACCTGCCTCCCAATTCCCCAGTTTCGAAACTTTCTCTGGCTGAGCTCTTTGAGCAGCTTCCGAAGCCCTTTCTCGTGCTGGGAGACTTCAACGCGCATTCTCCTGCGTGGGGGGACTCCCGCCGGGATGGGCGGGGGAGGATGCTCGAAGAGTTCACAGCTGAAAATGACTTGATCATTCTAAATTCCGGAGAGCAAACTTTTGTTCATTCGGGCTATCATTCGACCTCAGCGATTGATTTGGCAGTGGCTTCACCCTCCATTGCCGCCGAATGTTCCTGGGCTGCCCACAGTGATCTGTGCGGCAGCGATCACTTTCCAATATTTTTAAACTTTACGTCTAATTTTAGTAGCAATGTAAATACAACTAGTTTTAATTTTAAAAAAGCCGATTGGAACCGTTTCGGAGACCTATGCAAACTGTCTTTGGACGACTCTGTGGCCGACATCGAGCAGTTTACTTGAAAGCTGCTCGATGCGGCCAGGTCGTCCATACCCTTTCATAAGGGGACGAAAAATAAAACCCGTGTCCCCTGGTTTACCCAGGAATGTAGGCAGGCTCTTCGGGAAAGGAAAAAGGCTCAAAGGAAGTATTTTAAAACGCCTTCTCTTGAAAATTTTGTAAATTTTAAGAAACAAAAAGCCAAGGCTAAATTTGTCATTAAAAATTCCAAGAAACAGTCTCGGAAGACATATGTATCCTCTTTAAATTCCAATACTTCCTCAAAAACTGTTTGGAAGAAAATATGAAAAATAAAAGGCAAAAATTTTTCCCTTTCTTGTCATCTTAAAAAAGACGGCCAGATCATTTCCAACCTTAAAGATCATGCCGATCATCTGGCTGAAACTTTTTCAAAAAACTCCAGCTCAAATAATTATTCTAAAAATTTCCAACTAACCAAACAAAGAGCTGAAAAACAAAATTTAAATTTTTTATCTGAAAATAATGATTCATACAATAATCCTTTTCTTATGGCGGAGCTAAAAAATTCTATCGTTAAATCTAATGAGTCTGCCGCAGGTCCTGATGGTGTGTGCTATCAGTTCCTGAGGCACCTTCCTGAATCCTGCCTGCATACTCTTCTTAAACTTTTCAATAACATTTGGACCACAGGGGACATCCCCCCATCTTGGAGGGAGGCCTCGGTGGTTCCAATTCCAAAACCTGGGAAGGATCCTTCTGATCCTTCCAACTATAGGCCTATTGCGCTCATGAGCTGCTTGTGTAAGACCCTCGAGCGGATGGTGAATGACCGACTGGTCCATGTGCTTGATTCCAGAAACCTGCTGTCAAATGTACAGTGCGGTTCAGGAAGGACCATAGCACATTGGACCACTTGGTCAGATTGGAAACGTTTATCAAAAAGGCCTTCGCCAGAAAAAAGCAAGTTCTGGCAGTTTTTTTCGACCTAGAAAAAGCCTATGATACTACCTGGAGGTATGGAATTTTAAAAGATCTTTTCGATCTCGATTTTAGGGGCAGGTTGCCCATTTTCATTTCAAATTTTCTAAAAGACCGCCATTTTAAAGTTAAAGCGGAGAACACGTTTTCTTCTTCCTACCACCAGGAAAACGGTGTTCCCCAAGGTAGTATTCTTTCCCCTATGCTTTTTAATTTAAAAATAAACAATATTATTAATTCCTTTCCAAACATGTAAATGCTTCTCTATTTGTTGATGATTTTGCCATTTACGCTGAGGGTAAACACCTGCAGCATCTTGAGCGCACCATTCAATTGTGTATTAATAACGTTCAAAAGTGGGTCTCCGAGAACGGTTTAAGATTCTCGGTCTCGAAGACCACCTGTGTCCATTTCCACAGACAAAGAATTTATACTGAGCCCGCCCTTCATCTGGACAACCAGCCGATCCCGGTGAAGGGTGAGGCCAAGTTTTTAGGAGTCGTTTTTGACTCGAAACTCAATTTTAGTAGCCACGTAAAATATCTAAAGAAAAAGTGCTTGAAAGCTCTAAATTTATTACGTGTCGTTGGCCATACGGACGGGGGTGCGGATAGAGCAACCCTTCTAAAGCTTTACCGCACCCTAGTCCGGTCCAAGTTGGACTATGGCAGTGTCATATATGGCTCTGCAAAAAAACACGTTCTGAGGGCCCTGGACCCTATACATCACCAGGGCCTTCGTATTGCCCTCGGGGCCTTCAGAACGTCACCAACTAAAAGCTTGTACGCCGAGGCTGGGGAGCCCTCTCTCGAGCATCGGCGAATGAAGCTGGCTTTTAACTATGTTTTAAAATTAAAATCATTGCCCCGTAATCCGTGCCATGAAGTTGTATTTGAAGCTCCGTTGTCTGACTTTTCTGCTGTTACAAAGTCAGAACCCAATCTTGTCGCTAATACTTTTGAACATTTTAAGAATGTCAACATCAGCCTAAATATTATTGATAACTTACATGTCCAGTGCCCCCCACCTTGGGAGGAGCACAACATTACTGTTGATATTTCTCTAACGAAACAAAATAAAGAAAATACCAGTGAAGTCGCTTATCAAAAAGAATTTTTTAGAATTAAGGAAAAATTTTCAAACCATTATGCTGTTTTTACTGACGGCTCTAAACTGGAGGAAAAGGTTGCGGCCTATTTTCCGGAAAACCCAGACCGCTCGAAGACAACTCGCCTGAGAGACGGGTCATCTGTCTTCAGTGCTGAGCTAGAGGGAATAGCCCTCGCGCTCACAGAAATTAAAAAACTCACTAAATACCACAAAAACTTTGTTATCTACAGTGACAGCTTGTCGGCCTTACAGGCTATCCAAAGCAAAAATTTTAAAGTAATAGATATCAGACGCCTGTACAACTTAATCCGAAAATTCCCAACCTATGTTCACATCTCTTTTGTCTGGATTCCTGCTCATGTAGGCATCCAGGGGAATGAGAATGTGGACAAACTCGCAAAAGCGGCCCTAAATAGATCATCCACCTCAGGAAAATTAATTTGTTATTCCGATTTAAAACCCAAAATAAACACTTACATCAAATCTGTCTGGCAAAGGGATTGGGATGCTGAGGGAGCAAACAAGCTCCATGAAGTGCTCCCAAACTTGGGCGAAGACCTCCACAGGAGAGGCGAAGGAGCCGGCAGAAAACTGGAGACGGCAATGTGTAGGCTTCGGGTGAGCCACACGTGGCTCACCCAGAGCTACCTCTTAAAAAATGAACAACAACCTTTTTGTTATGCCTGCGACAGCCTTTACACTGTCCGGCATATTTTAATTATATGTCCAGACTTCCAGAACACCAGGAGGAAATACTTCAGTGTGACTGACATGTACAGACTTTTCCGAGAGGTCAATCCCTCTCGCATAGTGGGTTACTTGAAGGACCTCGGTGTCTATGGAAAGATCTGAGGCTTTGTACAGATTCCTTTTAAAGTTTTTCTTCATATACTCTGTTGGATTTTTAATGGTTTTCTATCTTTATTTTAATTTGCTTTAGCATCTGACGGAAGCCTACGAGAAAGACTAAGTAAATAGAAACCCTGAGATCACCGCTTAAGGTGGACTGGGTATACCAACAATCAATCAATCAATTTCACTTTTGCTTCTTTCAATTTTCGTTTTTGTGCCAGAAGTGGTGGAAGTAGTTTTTTTTGTTACACTATTGTTCCAGTTGATAGATATCTATTGATATAGATACTACTATTCCAAAATTACATTTACTTTTATGTGATTTTCCACACAAGTTTTTAAAAAATCACCCGCTTTCTTCCACGAATTCAATGTTTATTTTCTTTAGACCTAGCTGTCTCCCTCGCTTGGAAGTTGAAATTTATCATTCCCAGTATCAACTTTTCTTATAATGTCAAAGCACTGATAAGGGCACTTGCAGTAATAATGTTGCTAAGGTACTTTAAATAGGTCTAGTATTTTTCAAAAGAGAAATATAGTTATTTTGTTTGCACTGTTACAAACTGCTAAAACTTTTGCTGTATTTTTCACTAAACACAGCAGCAATGTCTTTCAAGTTTTGAGGAATGATTGGGATTGATGACAAATTCATCTGTACATACTTTTTTAGACCCTGATCCGCAGTTAGATCTACTCAGGCCAAACACATCCAGTCAACTGTGAAGTCTATACTAGGGCTAGATGTAGATCTACTTATAGTGCACCCAAATGTAGAATACACCGAAATCGAAATCTTTTATAGGTTGCTTTAGCAACAATGTATTGGCCAAGAATCTTAACTATGAAGAGGGCATTCAGACAAAGGACCCATCTAGAACTAGAGGAAACAAAAATTAAGCCTTTTAGGGGACCTGCCTTCACAGCAAACCTAGAGCCTAAATCTAATGGTGAAGACCAACAGCCTTGCAGGCATCTGAGGAGAATTATTTTCACAGCACATGCAGTTTCTAAGTAAAGGTAGATTGAGCAAATCTTCTTTTCTCAAGGATTATTTCTAATTTTTCCAAATAAATTATCAGTTGCTTAATAAATAAAAAATGCCCTTGAACAAACAAAAATTGAATGTAACATAAATGATTTGAAGGATATCTCCATTGCTATTAAATTTTTATTATTGCAAACAATTGTATTGTGAGGAATTTACCTTCATAAATATATAAAAGACTATTGTCTTGTTGGCTCAAATAGTCTAGAATCTAGTTTAGATCTTATGAACTAAGCTATACAGTTGCGAGTCAATATATGCAAACATGAATAAAGGTCTGAGTAATTTTTTTCAATAGTTATTTTTAATTTCAATCTTTTCTAAAATTTGTTATGCTACATGCATTATCTATAGTCAGTATATAATTTTTTATTAATATTAAAATCATAGTTTTGGTTGTTGTATTATTTTACATCTTTTAAGTTTCTTACCATACTTATGCAGCAGAGGAGTCTTACATTGCTGTCTATTATGTGCTTTTCCAAAATATTGTGAAGTTAACTTCAAAATTGTTGGCTATTATGTTTTTGACATGCATTGAAACAAGCACAATGTCATTGAATTTATGGATAACAAATTTGAAGCTCATATTACACATTTTGGCTCATGGGATTACAGCTTTTGGTTTCTCTAGGTTGGCAGCTCTGGTTTTATATTGTTTGAAACAACATTCGGCTATCATTATCATAGATTTAGATTGATGGTGGGACGCAGGAGTCCAAAGTTTTATGGATTTTCATTCCTTACAGGCATTTGATATTGATTTTATAAGGCATATTATTACTGATCCCACATTTATGAATACCCAGTAATGATTTCAGTTGTATTCAGTTTCAAAGGGCTGGAAATGCAAAAACAATACATTTCAATAAGGTTTTTATTTTATTTTTTCTTCTTTAAATATTGAAAATGGTACACTTATCTGTGATCAAAGTGCCAGAATATACACAGTTTCATCTCACCATTGCATTTGAATTTGTGTTTAAATATTAAAGACAATAGAAATCAGCAAAACATCTTGCTGATTTCAAGCTTTTTCACCCATTTGCAAATCTTCCATAATAATTTGTATAATGAAGTATGTAAAAGTACTAATTTGACATAACTTTATGTTGTCAAAAATTGCAAAGCTGATGGCAAGGAAATTATGTTCTTTTTCTTTTTCAAGAGTAATCCTTCTCTGTGTCTTGTATTTTTTATTTTTTAAGACTAGTGCTCATGATGTGAATTTTTATAAAATTTACAAGTTTACACCAAGATATGAAATAAATGGGACATTACAGATTAAGAATTATATACTTTTATATTGTTGGCATACTACTTTACTAGACACTCATGCATACCTACAATATTGATATTTTAGTTTTGAGACTGTTAATATTATGTCACTGTATCAAAATACAAAAAGCAAAGAGGGATAAATGCTCAATGTTATTGTAATAAGTAGACTTAAATGAAGAATTTTTATTTCTTTTTGTAGTGTTGAATTTAATGCAGATAAGATAATCTGTAGTATAGGATTTCATAAAAACTTGTAACAGGAGTACAAGTACACCATACTGTAAAGTAAAAAAAAGGCATGTATATCTGTCCGTACGTAAGGAATAACAAAATCACCTCGTACTTTACATAGTAAAAAATACAGCATAGAATGGTGGATACATCGACAATAACTATGTTAGCGTGTAATAAAATTGATGTAGCTTGTTTCTGAATTGTAAACATATGGACCTAGACAGCAGCTGCAGCCTTCTTCTGTCCCAGTATCCGCTACTAACAGCTGTTTTTTATTTCACATTCCACAAAAACCTGCAGTTTTCTGCTCTTAAAATCATTGGAGCTAGGTGTACACTCAAAATCAAGAACCCATAATTTTCAAGATTGTTCCTTACTTAGTAGCTTTTCTTTATTTCTCCCAGAAAATATCAGTACAATAATATAAAGATGGCTATCAATAGATTTTTGTTTGGCACTTTTTGTGGCAGAAATAGCTGAAGATTCAGAATCAGACAGTGACAGTGAATATTTTGCGGAAGGTAAAGGTATGTGCATCCAGACAGAGAAGATGATTTGGTGTCAAATCAGATGAAAACTGAGATTCAGGAGGAAATTTCGTCTGCTGAGGATTAAATAAACAGCTCTAATGGAAGATTAGATTTAGTGAACCAAATTCGAAAAGAAAGGCAACAGCCCATATAAGGGCGCAATTGGTTGGACAACCACAAACATCAACTACTCTTGGATAAAATAAGAAATTGATCCTGCTGATTTCTTTGTAACAATAGATGTATCAGAACATTGTGGAACACACAAACAAGTTTGAAAATGGGTGGATATCAAAATGGAGAAAGGCTAATGTGGCCGAAATGAAAGCTCTGATAGGGCTGTGGATCGTGGTTGGTACATTAAAGTCAGGAAAAGCATCAGTTATGGAATATGGGATGAAAAACATGGCCATCCTTACTTCAAAACAATTATGAGGAGAGACAGGTTTAAGCTGCTTATGAGCGCCATCAGATTTGATGACTGGCAACAGCACCATGACCATACAGGCCATTACCTTAGGGTCAATTGTTACACACACCCGAGCTGTGTTGGTCCCTCACTGGCTGGTAAAACAGTGCATGACCTAGCATTACTTATTGTAAAGAAATAGCTGAACGCATGAAATTTGAGTTGTTGTTTTTTTTCAAACCCAAACTAAGAAATAGCGATTTTTAACCTACAAATCTATATTTTTAAAGTCTGAATGTATTCTTTCATTTTTTTTTTTAAAATTAATTCTTTGAAATCTGTCTTTTATGAGATTGGAGTCTAATCTATATCTAAATATAAGGAGGAGTCTATATCTAGATGAGAACATTATTAGGCCTAATATCGTATTATATTTAAGATACATATCAATTTTCTCACGAGTTCTTATAAAATTCCGATGAGTCTCACTTTGTGATTAGATATTTGTCTGTTTCCATTGTGTCTTTTGTAAAATCTTATATTTTGATTTAAAATTTAATGCAGGCCTAAGTCAGGGCAGAATATTATTTCCCAGTAGAATTTCTGTCCTCATTCTCTCTTCACAAACCACATTATCTTTATAAATCGAGAAATATATAATGCATTTTTATTATACATTTAATTTATCAAAATAAAGAGAAACTCTTTTAAACCATTGCTTACTTTATTTATGCTCTTTGGATTTGTTTTCGATTCGATAGGTTGTATTAAGCTAGACTACAATTAGATCTAATTACTTTAAGTAATTTGTAAGAAACATATAAGAGCTGAAGACGGGGAAAAGAAAGACTTACAAAACAACAGGACAATAGGCCATTACCACCTATCAAGTTCAAGGCCACACTGCTGTGTAGCGTTTGGCAAAACAGTGCCCGCGGTAACCAGTAGAGATATGGTAACTGTTTATAGGCAAGAAGCCTATAAATATCCCAGAGAACTTGTTTGAATGCTAGTTATCCAAATTTTGCACATTAAGTCAGTTGGTGTACATGTAGTCGTACTCAGATATTATGTGCGCTAGTCCATCAGTTCTTCTTCATTGCTGCCACTCAGAGTCTGAAACGTCATCGTCTCCATCAATGTTTTCTTGTTCTGTGCCTGATCCTGACAGAATATCAGCCAACTGTTAGGGCACTAAGTCTTTGCATCACTCGAGTGATAGCACTCCTCTTTTACTTTTGTTCCAGCCATGATTTTTGGTTCTGTTATTTTTGGTTGAGCCAGATGTGCCTGATGAAAGTTTGATAGTTTACTCATGGGATGTGCAGTTTCAGAGCTTCTCTGCAAGGTAATAATAAGTTGATGTTAAATCCGTCAAAGCTCGACAGGAGGCCGTGACCTTTGGAGTCTAATCCACATTCTTCCAACAGTGCAGTAACAAGACTAGCCCTTTTGTGTCCTGTGATACACAATTTGCGATAGGCAGCTACATTTTGACTGAATCCCACAATGCCACCTTTACATTTTGCTTGACGGTTGATGGTTTGCTCAATTTTTAAGTCCGCAACATTTTTTGCTCCGACGCCGGTGACCTGACTCTAATAAGTTCTGCACTATGATGAGAATAATTCAGATTCAGTTGAAGAATGATGTGTGATGTGAGGTATCAAGCGTAGTTGTGGTGGTCCATGCCAAAGAATAGAGGACATATCTACTCAAGGCAAGTGATATGCAGTCAACCCCGTGTGGGGCCCGGGGAAGAATTGGCGCCACCGTGGCTGCCGCGGGTCGTAAGAGGCGATCAAGGCAGGTTGTCGCCTATGGACTGCCCCTCTTTCAGGACAAGGTGACATCTCTTTCTCCGCCTGGCTTTTGTCTTCTATCCTCACTTCCTTTCCTGCGCTATCGCCCCGTCCACTTCTCCTCATACTATCCTCTACTTCTATCCACCGCAGCCCTCCGGTGCTGGGAATAATTGAGAGGCCCACCCCCACAGTGTGGGCGCCTTGTTTGCCGTGAGGTGCGACCCGTATGGG
>BLXT01007619.1:772191-784008 GCA_019648995.1 Plakobranchus ocellatus | reverse complement strand
TAGCCTCAGTCAGATCAAGATCTTGTTTGCCCTGAAGCTGTTTGGAGAGCTCGTCGTCTCTTACTCCCACGACGATCCTGTCTCCTCTTTAAGGGTGAGGTAGTTGCATTCATCGGCAAGTCTGTGTAAGTCTTGAATGAATGCATCCACAGACTCTCCCGACTGCTGGACTCTCCGATTAAATCTGGTTCTTGCAAATATTGTATTCTTCTTAGAGTTAAAATACCCGTCGAGAGCGGATAATGTCTCGTTGTAGGTAGCTTCAGCTTCATCTAGACGGACGACGGACAAAATGTCGTCGGCGATGTCCCCCATTGAATACAATAGTGTGCCCACTTGCTCATCTTCAGGCTTATTAGATAATCCAGAGCATAGTCTGAACCTCTGGAATCGTGCTCGCCACCGTGGCCACAGCTCTGACGTACCGTCAAAAGGCTTGGGTGGGGGCAGACTCGTGTGGCGACGAACAACGGTTTCGCCGGCCGGAGTTAGATCTAAATGTT
Organism: Plakobranchus ocellatus; assembly: GCA_019648995.1. NCBI lineage: Eukaryota > Metazoa > Mollusca > Gastropoda > Plakobranchidae > Plakobranchus > Plakobranchus ocellatus. The sequence continues at coordinate 783,505 of BLXT01007619.1, read as the reverse complement.
GATTGAATGTAGACATTATATGTAGCGTGTATGAATAGTCGTTCAATTCCTTACCGCTGCCACCATGTAATATTATTGGATATATATAATCAAGAGAGCGAGGACACCGTGCTATGTGCCTGTGATCTTTACTCAGTACTTGTTTACATTGATGCCCGAGGCGGGAACTGGCTATTGATACGTACACGTAAAGACTATTACTACGGACAACGAAAACGTACAAGCAGTCTATAACATAACTATACAACACTCTGCTCACACGCCAACGACCCATGAAGGTGAACGGTCAAATTAAAGACTTCATGATTCAGAGTGAGATAGATTTAGATTTAGACCAAAGAACCAGTTTCAATAAAATGATTTTTAATTTTCAGTGACAAAATTTATTTCCAAATGTAAAAATATTTTTCTCAGATTATACTAGATTTTCTAGATCTGCTTCTTATGGGTGTCTGCTGTCTGAGAATGCTTTCTGAAAATGGAAAATGCATGGAATTTTTTAAAAATCGTAAAAAATCAACCACAACACTAAAAGAAATAAAATCAACACATTTGTAAAGCTCTAAAATACAGAAATATGTACAGTAAAAATTAAGTTTCTGCTACAATTTAGTAAAGCACTAGAATTTTTTAAAAACTGTCTGAAATGGCCAGTTTTGAAGTACCTGCGAGCCTTGAAGTGACCAGGGCCCGGTGAGTTAAACATTAACTGTAGTTTAACTCACTTGCAACGCAGCCCGCACCTGTTGCGGCAACCCAAAAATTCCTGGTGGACGGCGGCCGCAACCCTTGCAGTTTTTATTTTTACCGCTCTATAACACCTATAATTACGGCACAAACAACTCACCGCCTACACATTATTGTTCCTGAATCATTTCTTCGACAGTATTCCAAATCGCATTTTTGTCATTGCAGAACTCATTTTTTTAAATAAAATAATTTAGAATGCGTGTTGCAGAACCAAAAGTCAGTTCAGAATTAGTGAAATCTGAGAGGTAGATGGAGATCTGGATCTAGGTCTGATGTGATTATGGTCTTGAATAGACATTAGTCTATCTGGGTTTTTTTTAGGCAGGCAGATCTGGGGAAGAATTTTCTGATAATGATGTAGAGTTTTTGCTGGTAGAAAGTCAAAATATTTCCAATGATGACCTAGATTTAGATCCAGATATAGTGTTGATCTAAGAAACACTCAGAGTAGTAGATCAAGAGCACTAAATCAAGACCCAAACGAAAAAAGTAGCACAACCAGATGATGTTCAGTCTAGATATCTATTTATCTAAATAAAATCAATTGAAGTCAAAAGCATCTTTCCTTACTAGTGTTTGTCCTTACCTGTTTGCTGCATCTTTTATGGGCTTAAGAAAATTTTCCAGAATATCAAATTTTTTCCCTTTTTGTAAAAAACATACAAAATCAACATATCAAAGAAGCTGAATAAAAAGTGTTGCAACTAACGGATCTAAAGATAAATTTTATGTGTCTAAAGTTTTAGAATGATTACTTTCTTACATTTTTTTTATAAAAAGCCCAAAAAACCTCAGTCAGGAGGGAATAGCAAGAAAAGGGGTCAGTCGCAAGTGAGTTGTCTTTTTCAAAATGTTTAATGACCATGACATAATGAAATTTTGAATATACACATGGTCATAGTCCTGGCCTGTTGGGCTAGGACTTTGCTCATGAAAACTTACCTCCTATACAATGCTTTAGCGTACATACATGCTAAGTGTGCATTCTTCTTGAGTTATATATTAGAAAGCAGCCGAGAGAAGTTGAAAGTCAGAAGGAGTTTAGAATGCATACTGTTGCTACAAAACCGCTAGTATTTATTTTCCTTTAACCCGTTGAGTGCTTCGCCCGAGACCATCTAGGGCCTTAAAAAGCTGCTATAATGCCTTTAGGTCCAAGACCATCTCGGGCTCTTTCATCACCGTTTTCAAATATTAAAAGGGAATTAAGCATGCCAATTATGTTCTCATTTTGTGCATTACATCCCTTAGACCATTTGGACAGAATTTGTATCGTCTTGTGAGTGGTGATGCTTTCAGGCCCATTTTTAGTGATCTAGGGGTTTGAGATCTAATAAACAATGATCCTGACAGCAAGGAAGATGATTTTGATAGTGGTGAAAGTGATGTTGATGAAAATCACGGTCATACCTTGGATGATTTGATGCGAGAGAGCATCGAAGTTCTAGTTCTAGATCTAGAGGCTAGTCCTAGTAGCAGTGATAGGCCTAATGATCAAGTTTATGAGGGCGAAAATAATGTGTACAGATCTAGATCTAGATCTAGCTCTAGCTCTCCATCTAGATCTAGAAATGATCAAGCTGAAGTTGTAGATCGACATATAGTGAGAGGATGGGTTATGGGTAGATCTAGAGGACAAGGGCCTAGAACTAGAGGAGGGACAGGTTACAACCAGCACTGTGTATGCCATAATGCTTCAGGGATTACCATATCAAACTTGTTTATTGGATGTAACTAACTTATGAGTTGGTTGGTTTACTTATTATAACTAGCTGATATTTGGGTAGCAAAATTGTTTTTTTTTTGTAATTTATGTAGTATCTTTTATACTTCTATGTTGATTTCATCCTAAAATGTTATAAATTTTGCATGAAAAATTATGTATAAAAAATTGTCTTCATTACTGCTATATTACATTCAATTTCCAACAAAAATGCAAAGTTTCATACTTCTAATGGTCCAAATAAGCAAACTAGAGCCATTTCTTTGAAGTAAGACTTTTCACCTGACCGGCCCTGGCATTATAGGGGTTATATACCCCGGCATTGATCTCTGTGAGTCTGATTGGAGTGTCTGTGATCTATTCTATCTTTAAAAAAATCTATCTCTGTTTTTGAAAGATTATTTAAATGTGATTTTGAATAAATGCAGTCAATATTTCATCAAATTTATATATACTGAGTGTGTTTAGCAACCAAGCCAACTGTTAGAATCTACATATAAATATGACCTCAGGTGGTTTTTAAATTTTGACTTGTTGAATAAATGTAATCAAAGCATTTTTAAAAAGGGATGTAAAAATGCAAAACACTCACTTTTGATGTGTAAAATCAATTTTTTTTTTCTTTTGACATATTATTCATTAAGACTGATTTCAAGGCTTAAACTTTTGGTGTCTCTATTTTTAATGAAAGTATACAACACACTGTAATTGTGTGATTATAAGGTAAATTTACATCTTCACAGCATTGCTTGTATATTGAGCTGAATATTTTTCTTTGGCACCCCAATGGTTTGAGTTTAAAGGCACCAATGTTTCTTCTAATTTGTGAGGTGTGCTGCTCTAGGCTAATGAAATTTAGTAGCTCTGGTGTAAGTATATATGCATTGATACAGCTTAAGATCCAAAAGAAAATCTTCCGCCACCACTTTTTTGCACTTCTGTTTTACATCTCAAAGTAGTTGACCATTTGGTCCAGTTTGTCACAGCCGTTCATGTAATGTTTGTAGTCATTGATGATGGCTAGCTTGTCTGTATTGGCTTGAGTTGATACGACAGTCAAGTTTCTTTGCCTTTTTATCTCTAAATAAATTGCACTCAACTGTGTGTGTAGAATTCAAGCCCTTGCGGTTTGTGTTGAGGGTGCTTGTGTAATAAAATTGTTTTGCCAATAGATATATGACAAGTTCTTTTGTTGTGTAGAACCTGTCAGCATAAATTGTATGGCTTTTGACACAAAGAGAAAGAAGTGTATCAAAAAAATTTGACAGCATGGCCACTAGTTGTGTCCAAGTCTGGCTTGTATGACACATTACTAATCCCAAAATAAGTGAGAATATTGTAAACATACCCAGTTGCAGAGTCACAAAGCAAAAAAGTTTTGATGTGGCACTTTTTGGGCTTTGAATTGTTTAAATGCCCATCAACCTTTGAAACCAATGATCATTTCATCCAGACTGAGCCACTGGTAGGGATAAAAGGCAGAGTGGATTTTATGAAGGAGAAGGTTGATGAAGGCTCCAATCTTTTCTTTTCCTTTTCCTTCTGCCTGTAGGTTTCCAGCATGCAGCATTGTGGAATAAATCAATCACAACTTTTCACCAGTTGTGATCTGATAATAAACTGTTGTGTAGAAAAGAGGTCAATTCCAATCATGATAGTGACAGCTAAAAATTTTTAGGAGTTCAAAGTTGTTGACAGGTGTCCACATGTGACATTTTGAGTGCTGTCTGAGGGGTGTGTTTTTTAAATTTTGACTTGAGCGAATTGGTCGATGTTCTTGATGAGTACTGTATTGTTTTTACTTCATCAACAACTAGCAAACTTAGGCAATCAAATGGAGTAAAGTTCTCATTTACTGGATTGCACACTCCAGTGAATGTGGTGCAAAGCGAAAATTATTGCTTGTCTCACCATACTCAACTTGCAGCCATTCAGGCTCATTTTTTTGCAGCAGCTGCTCTGCCATCATTATTCATTAGATCTAGATCTGCATTGCTATCACTAGCCTGATTTTTTATAAATACTTCTATTATAAATTATGCTATAGATATGTCATTGTTCTGCCAACATAATGGCACTGCTCATTTAGCGTTAGTTTAAGATGTCAATGAAAGTCGGAGGATTTTTTCTTTCCTTCAGGATGCCAATTCCCATTTAATCAGTGGATAGCATCTGATAGTTCTTAGGTTCAGAAATGCAATGATTTAATAATTGCATTTTGACAAAGCTGAGTGATGCTTTTGTGTTAGCTCAGTGACAATATGTGATCCATCTTTATGAAATGAGTACTGTTGACAGTTGGGCAACAGAGGTATGGCAAAAAATAGATGTAAGTAGCTGGAGATAGTGAACAAAAATCCTTTAGAAAATGATCATTGATGATGTTGAAATAACTATTTTTTCAATATCTTAAACAGTTTTCATACATTTTGCTTATTATCTTGATGGGTGATTCTTACCAGTTGACTCATTTTATATGAACAGGTCACGTATACACTGTCTTACATTATTCTATACATTTATCACCCCTATTCTACATTTTGCTCTTGTCTGCATTAGCGTTTACCCTTTTGTTTGCCAATCCTTTTCATTTTTACGTTATCCATAACTAAAATACATGCTATGAATTTAGAATGGCCATTTACACTCTGCACACAGTTAATAAGAATGTTGATAGTGAAAGCATATGTTGTGGAGTGTCTTATGCTGCTTATTAAAAAGTGTTGGTTTTTTTTTTTGCGTTCAATGCTTAATCTCATAATTTGATATATTTTATCATTGAAACGTAAAATGTATTTCCATGCACTGAATCAAAACTGGGAGGCTTTTACTTAAGAACACAGTCTAGACATTATTCTAGGTGATAGGTATTGTCATTAATCATTTTGTGTGTGAATCATACCCTTTTTGTTGCTGTCATATTTCCCTTTTTTTTTAGATATTGGTATCCAAAAATTTGGTCATAATGAAAAATTTTTACTGCAGGATTGTCTTGTAAAATATTGTTGTCAAAATAAAAAAGCACCCTGATCAATTGCTTTTTTTTTCCTTGGCCCCAAAATTGCATAATGCATGGGCTATAAGAATAATTTGTTGTTGTTTACTGTGATAACTGTGCAAGAAAATTTTGTAATAAAACTAATAAATTTTTTTTAAAGCATGTCTCCGTAAAACTACACTCTTGTTGCATTTGTTGTAATGAAAAAGTTGTTGAGGACAAAACATCCATCTGTAAAATGTTAATTTCAAGCAAAAAAAAAAAACCAAAAAAAACCAGAACTGGTGTAGTAACATAAGCAATTCAGAAAAATAACTTCTTTACAAAGTTAACTTAGTTATGCTGAATTTCATGACTGGACAAAATCGTAGATAAAACATGGTGTAACAGTGACGATCTTCTTTAACAGTCATATTTGTTTGACAAAAATTTTAACAAATTTCAAATTAGGGAAAATATCTCCATCTTTTTATTAATTCAAATAAAATTCAATTAATTTTTATCATGAAAAGGTGATCTTCAGAGGACAATTGTATTAATGAGCGATTTTTACAAAGATCCTGTTGCATTTTTTGATGCATAGAATGCATAAGAGTTTAAGACCAGAAATACAGTATCCACAAACAGTTTGGCTTTGCTCCTGATAAAGGGGCTAGAAACGCAATATTCATTTTGTCAATGCTTATGGAAAGGTGTATAGAAATACAAAAAGATTTCCATTGATATATATATAATTATAGGGCCTTTCAAAAAGTGAAACATGAAGAGTTGTTTCACATGCTAGAAAATTAGACATAGATGGCAAAGATCCAGGAGTAATTAGAAATCTATGCTGGGATCAACCTACATTGTAAGAAATGGAGAGCACAGTGATTTCAAATAATAAGCTTATATTGTGAAATAATCTTGAGGAATCCAGAGGATTTATCAGGCTTAAATGTAGAAATCTTTATAATCTTAGGTATGCAGGATTACTCCGATGAGTCTAGCCATGATGATAGTGCTACGCCCACTACATCTAATAGGCCCTGCAAGGGAAAGGCTAGTGCTTCTTATATAGCAGAATCTGTTAAACAACTTTTAGACGCTTGTTTAAGAGGGCAGAAGAATGGACCTTTCTGTAAATGTGACAAAAAACGGAATGCATGGTCATCTCGAAGAAAACCGCAAACTCCAAATGCAATTTCATTAGGAAAAAAGAAACAATCAAACAAATAACGAAATTCAAATATCTTGGCTACTTGATAACATCAGTCATCAATTAGAATTATATGCACAAGAGTGAATTATGAGAAATAATAGCCACTGTGCTGCCAAAGATCCATTCCACAGAATGAAACTAATACTGACAAACAGAGGCATAAGTAAAAACGCCAAAATAAGGGTATCAAAAGAGTATTATATATAAGTGAGTGTTGGACAGTTAACGAAGAAACAGAGAGAAAACTGAAAGCAGTAGAAATGTGGTTTATCATTAAGAACGATTTTTATAAGGATATCATAGACGGAAAAAAAGTCCAGTGAATTGCTTCTGACAGAAGCTAACTTGAGCCATTATTAATTACAGCCATAACGTAGAGCAACTGCAATTTCTAGGAGTCTTTAGGACACATTTGCAAACACAAGGGTTCAGATATTTATCAACCATCGGAAAAAAAAATGAAGGCACACGCAGAGAGGTAGACAGGGATAAATTTTATTTAAATTATGAACTGATAGGCAGAAGATAATGGTAGTAGCAATAGCCTTTTACTAGGGTCCACTGAAAACAGATTCGAGTGGAAGAACGATGTTGCCAATGCCTGCTTCAGACAGGGCATCTAAAGAAGAAAGAAGAAAATGGCCATAAAAATTTAACCCTATCCCTACGTGTGGGGTAATTTTGTAACACCAAGGCTTGTTTTTAATTTTTTTTAAATACTTAAAATGGGAATTTTTCTTTCAGCTTTTAAGTATTCCTCAAAAATACAATTTGACATATAATTACATAATAACGATTGACAGAAATCAATATTGAACTGATCTGAGGTCATTTCCAAAATACTCCATTATCTTTTCACTATGTAAAGTATGGGGTGATTTTGTTACCCCTGATGTACGGATAGGTTTATAGCGATTTTTTTACTATACGGTATGGGGGCACGCAGTTATCCCACACGTACGGATAAGACTATATTGCTATTAAAATGTTGGGGCACTCAGTTACCCCCGACTACGGATATGATAATAAAACATAGGGTTTTAAGTAAAAACTAGAAATAAAAAGTTTTAAGTAAAAACTAGAAATAAAAAGAAGTATACAAATGCCGCACTCTCAGTAACAAATAAATACATGTAAGTCCCAATTTACCTAAGTTATCAATAGATAATGTGTATTGCATGAATATATAATTGACTACGTCAAAAAAGGGAGCCAATAGTGAAAAAGTGAATGTAAATAAAATGTTGTGTTTGTCTTAAAATAAAGATATACATGTGATAAAACCAAGTGTTTTTCTTGTTTGTGCAATTAAAAAAAAAATTGGCTGATCGGCCCATATTATTGGCCATAAAAATGGGACACTTTGGACTTGGTTCAAACCGATTGTGGCAACATGAAACCTGTGCTAAATTCCCACAGGAGATTGTGTTTTTATAAAACAGAAATAGATGTCAAACATTTCTGATAACTTCACATTGAGATGGCTGACTGAGATTTACGGATCTTGTCTGTTTAAATTGGAACTGTCGGTTGTGACGCATAATGTCCGTTTTAAGCAAAATTTTGATTCTAGATCTAATGTCTAAAACCCTCGACGATGCGAAATCAAAAGCCGTCATATTATTCCTCAATGAAAATATTTTATGACGGAATAGGCAAAGGAGAGGTGGGCAGTCAAATTTTCTTTTAATTATTATCCTCTAATGAGCATTTTTTGGGGTTAAATGAACTAAAACAAGTTTATTTAAGACAAAAAAAAAAAAAAATCGGTGTAAACTTTGATCACTCGATGGCCATCTTGGATTTTAGCACCACTTGAACGACTCTTACTTTAAAAGTTTAAGACATAGAAGGTTCAAACTTTGTAAGAATCAGAGGCAATATCTGTGATTTGTTGAGAGATTTTTTCCATCTCTTTTAAACAAAAGGAAAAAAAAAATTAATTAAAATTTCCATCAAGAGGTAGAAGACCGGTTTTTCCCCACTCAAATTGCCTTAACTTCTAAGTTTTTGATAGTTTATTGTCTTGAGATGCTTCAGGCCAATAATTAACTCTGCAGCACCTATAGTTTTTGCACAACAGTCGTTCCAGGATATGATGGTAAGTAAAAAAGGCCGAAATAAGAAAATTGCAAAAAACTTTTTGACATGCAAAAAATGCTTTAAATTCATAAAATAAACACAAAACACTTATTTAAACAAATAAAACAAATATTACTGACTACGAATCAAGAATTTCTTTTGAGTTCAATCAAATTTTTAAAAATTATTATACCTGAGAGATGGGTAAGGGGATAGAAATTAAAATCCTCCTGCAATGTAGGATGGTCTGCCTTCAGCTCTCACAGCGTCCTGCTGCGCTCGCTGCTCCGCCTGTTTTCTTACCTCACGTCTCTTCTTCGCTGGGGCTTGGTGTGCTATCTCAGCCCTTGGAATGTCTTTTTTTGGCTCAGACAGGTTGTGGCTGAAGTAAGTCTGCAGCGGAGTGCCGGTAAGAAACTGTAGCTGCCGAGAGAACCCATATTGTATTCGGCAACAGCTAGCGTCATGCGTGATCCACTGATGAGGTGGCCGACGCAGATTCCGATGACAAGTAGGTAGCTGACGAGGGTTCGGCTGAGGAAAAGTCAGCGATGCTGACATGTTCAGCAAATGAGGAAGTGGTTGAGAAGATGTCGTCAGAGGCTTAGTTGAGGATGAAGAGCTCAATCCATCTGAATTGCCATCCAATAATGATGCAAGACCATCTTCAACTCAAGCGCATGTTTCTGTTCCCGGCTTTTCTTTCCTCAAAAGTTATCTGCTTTCTCGGAGCCATACTGAAAGCAAGACTGTAACTGAGAGAAGAAAAAAAATAGACAAATTTTTTGAGTGATCAATATACTTTTTTTGTTGTATGCATTTGATATTGTGATGCACCAGTTTTTTTTTTTTTAAGTGAGGAATAAAATAGAATCGTACATATATCTAGAAATCACGCAAATACTAATTAGGCCTAGATTTTGAAGACCTAGGTTAGACATCTAATCTAGTCTAGATCTAGATCTACAATGTAGATTCTGATTTGAAATTCTCATCTAGACCTAATTTAGATGTAGATAGATTCTAGTTTTAGATTTGATTAGATCTGGAATATTTGTTTAGAATTCAATTTTCAGATCTAGACTGGAATCCAGAGGCACGCTGTTCACAATTCAGATCTGACACAATGTTTATTGGTAAAACACAAAAATAAGAAGTACTTACGCGAATAAATGTTCAAATATCGCTAAAGAAATAAAATAATTAGATCTAGACAGAGGCTGTCGACTTTGTAAATAATCAGTAGTTTGCGCGTGCAGAGGAAATAAAAGTTTAGTCAGTGAATGGTAAACCGTTCCTGACGCTATGCTAAATATTATTCCTATAACAAGTGTGTCTGTTTTAGGAAGGTGTCTACAGTAACTCACCTTGGATATGACGTCAATAACCATGAATCGGCCAACTAAGAACTAGAAGAAGAGAAACTGAAAGTTGGTGTGGCTTTGACGGATGCTTGGCGTTGCCAGCGGAAGCAGCCAATCAGTGTTGTGGATCAAATCACGTGACGGTATTGGCTCATTAAATCGAGGTAACATAAAAAAGGTGGCCTTCTTTCATGCGTAACAGGAAGCCCAGATTTATATGGACGGAACGAGAGAAGGTTTGATTAGTTTAGTTTTTGAATGGAAGATTCCAACGATACCAAATATGACCTGAGTAATGGCGAATGCAGTAGAGATATAGGAGCTCAAACCTTTAGATGTTGACACTTTCTGTCAAGTTTGAAGGAAAACCGGCACCGAAATGCCTCAGAAAAACCGTTTTCAAAGTTATTTTGTCTATTTCAAAACTTTTAAATGCTTGCAGATTCATTTCAGAAGATGCTGTGGAAGAATTTTCAACCAAAATCTGAAAATCGTTATTTTAAAAGTTATTTAAGAAAAATCCACGATGAGCCTTACCCGGGCCTCCCCTTAACAAAGCCTATTAGAATGGTTTCTTCAAGTCAGACCTTTTATTCAACGCGATCCGAGTTAATGTCCGATCGTCACAACCGACGATCATTGTGATTCACGAAAACCAACTTTCGTTTTGACGTTTTTCTTACTTCTCGCTATTCAGCACTCCCATCGCGATAACCTAACAAGAGATCTCTTTTAAAAAATGGCGAGTATGGGAAGACGCGGTGAGTGAATGCTTCATGTCCGAAAGCTATGGTTCGTCACATTCGACAGTGTTTTACCGGTAGGTCTTTTTACTGAAACTCACCAAAACTCGCCGAAACTCTCCAAAACTCACCGAAACTCACCACCAAAACCTCCAAAACTCACCGAAAATCTCTAACACCCACCGAAACTCTCCAAAACTCACCGAAACTCACCACAAAAAAACTCCAAAACTCACTGAAACTCTCGAAAACTCAACGAAACTCGCCCACAAAAACTCGAAATCTCACCAAAACTCTCCAAAATCCTCTTAAATTCAGCGAGACTCTAAAATTTCACAGAAATTCACCGAAACTCACCAAAACTTTCCAAAGATCATCGAAACTCTCACCAAAACTTACTGCAATCCACCAAAACCCGAAGTTTGTTGACAAATCAAAAAAAAAAAAAAAAAA
>BLXT01007619.1:680247-691073 GCA_019648995.1 Plakobranchus ocellatus | reverse complement strand
AAGGACGAATCAATCTGTGCAATAATAAATCTAATTTGTATAGCTGTTAATTCTCTATTTAGTCTGAATTTTTTTATATAGATGTAATAGAAACCCCTCAGTAGCCTTGACCGGGCAACAGTTAGTAGTGGCTAGCGTCACTATTCTGTTTTTTATTCAAGTTCGGAAAAAAGCTTTAAAAAAGTATTGTGCAACAAGGCAATAGGCAAAGATAATCGTGAATCGTGTTGATCGATTGTGACAAATCAGAATAGCGAATCTGCTGTTTTCTCATCTCTCCTCTCAAACTTCTGTAACTATATATATAAACACAAAAAAGTACAAACGGATCTAAAAAGTTCGTTGCGGATTAGATAAACTTTATAAGAACAGAACAGCGATTATGAAAACATCAACCTGATACGCTGTAAACTACACAGTGAACGGTACAGCGGCTGGTGCATAACTGCTGTTTGTCGGCCTCAACACCAGATTAATGGCCGCCGCTGGCGGGACACGCATAACCTGCGCCCGCAGTGAGGTTGCTCCTTCTACCTACTTTACTTTCACTTCAGTGATCAGAACTCGATTCTAGATCTAGATCTGGGCACTGGTGGAGGACTGCGGTCCCTATCAGTTTTCCTCCTAAATTGGATGGCCATTTCGATTATTTAACGCCAATGGGTGTACAAACTACTACTACTTCGATATGTCTTTTTTTATGATTTAATGTTTCTTATACGGCTGGCTCTATTATTATGAAAATTTGAAAAAAAATTTCATTCTCACACCATCAGCTACATACGAAATGAAGAGGCAATATTTTGGATCTAGATTTAATATCTAGATCTAGACTCTTGAAGCCCACCTACTGACGTCAAATAATCGAAATGGCCGACTTCTTTGGGTGGGCAAAGTAGGGACCGCAGTCCTCCACCAGTGCCTAGATCTGCATAGGTTATCATTACATTCTTTAGACGGAAATAGTAGCAAATAATTGATCTAGCTAATTTAGATCTAGTTGCCCGGCTTGTTGTCAGTCAAGTTCAGATTTTTGATCGGCAAAACAAGATAATATTTTTTCAACCATCACTGACAACGGAGGCTTAAATGTACAATGTGCTGATTAATAATAAATGGTAAGTAAAATTATACTTCAGATTTCAAGAATGTGACGTGTGGGAAAAGATTTGGCTCTTAAAGAGTTCCTTTTGTTTGCCAATTTTATCCCTTATCTAACGTACCAGTTAGTGTCGGACTGATTCCCGAATTATGCACACAAAAGAGTATTTAAGGACAAAATATTCAAAGGAAAAACTTTGATCAGCAGTAAGGAAATTGAAAATTTATTTTGAAAATTGTTATAAAACAATATTAAAACAAAAATCATGTCCCAAATGAACTGCTGTATTCTGATTAATGACGAAGTGGTGGCAGTTTTTGTCAGAGCAGTTGATAATTTTAAAAATTCCCCAATAATTAGGCCTACATAAGTAATTTTATCCTGAAAATACTGATATCTTTCAAATTTTTTTGTAAAACAATGATTGCCTCATAATCACAATTTTGATAACTTATGGCGGTCGAGTTTTAGTTGATCAGGTCCTGTTCAGCAGTTGATTTAGAAATAAAAAGCAAGTGATCTCAAGTGATTGTGTTGTATTTTCACCTCATCAAATGGTTGTTATGCCAAGTTGGTTAGTATTTTAGCTTTCATCTAATTTACTTTTCTTGACTGAACCTATTTGGAAGACTTGCCCCCTTCACACTTTCAAATCATGGCAGCTGAGATTTTGTTGGGGTCAGCTTCAATTCAGCAATGACTTTTAAAATGTAACTTAATAAGTGCAAACAATTTAATAGACCCTACCCTTTTTTTTTTATCACATTGATCAACAATTACACTGTGATGGCTTGCAAGTTGTTAAGCAGTCTAGCGTACTTCTTTTCATGTATGCAGTTTTGCTGAATATGGAATTAAATGATCCTCTCGAAGATCTACATGACTAAAAAGAAAACTTGGAAGTTTGCCTGCAGTAAGAAGTTCTAAATATGATACAACCAGAGTAAGATGTTAATCCAATTAAGACCTACACTTTTAAATAGACATATATGAGCCTATGACAAAAGGTGAGCTTGAAAAGTGGGACACTTTATAAAAAATTAAAGTTCTTTGATAAATGTTATGGTTTATATATTTCAGAAGCTGAACTATCCTTCTATTTGGTTCTGAAAATGAGAAGATAGTTGGCCTTATAGACTTTCATCAATAACCAAAAAATAGGAATAAATCACAAATCTGTCAGTTGTGACGTGGACATGAATATTTGTTAAAAACTAGCAGTTTCTGTTGCCTCCTCACCTTAATGGTAATTGGTAGTCAATTTAGCCAAGATACTCTTTTAATATTTTCATTTAGAAGAGAAAAATTCTAGATGCTTTAAAAAAAATTGAGACAGTCTTTTATATACGGCATCACAACTGACAGAGACAAGACCATCACAAATCTATACAGATATATGGATATATATATTAAACTTCTCTAAGATAATAAAAACTGCTATCTTTTTGAAATCAGCACTTATAAAAATAATTTAAGCAATCTTCATTGATTGTTACTTTGGACATGAATTGAGTTTGTCGGTTGGGAAAGTTTTTAATGTCCGCGATGATTGATCTAGATTAGATCTATTAGTTTCTATTATTTAAGGCGATTTAAGGTGATATCTTATTAAAACAGGGCCATGGCGAATGAAATTTGATTGAAAAAACTTTTAATAGCTGTAAACACTGTCGATTGTGACGAACTTTAACTTTCGGACATGAAGTATTCACTCGCTGCATCTTCCCTGTCATTTTGAAAAAGAGATCTCTCGTTAAGTTATCGCTTTGGGAATGTTGAATCACCAGAAGTAAGAAAAAGGCCGAAACAGTGATTGGACATTAACTCAGATCACGCTAAATAAAAAGTCTGACTTGAAGAATTCAGTCTAATAGGCTTTGTTAAGCCTATTGCATTATAAAATCTTGACGCCCCTTAATTTCGCCTCGTCAAAGGTTTTAGTAATTAGATCTAGATTCAAAATTTTGCTTAAACAGGACATAATGCGTCACAACTAACAGTTCCAACTGAGACAGACAAGATTCATATATCTCAGTCAGCCATCTTAACATGAAGTTCTTAGAAATGTGTGACATCTATTTCTGTTCTATAAAGACACAAACTTCTGTGGAAATTTTGCACAGGTTTCATGATGCCATACTTGGTTTGAATCAAGACAAACACTTGGTTTTATCTTATTTATACATATCTTTATTTTAAGATAAACAATTTAATACCAAACACAACATTTTATTTTTATTTATTCACTTTATCACTATTTAATCCCTTTTTTGACGTATTCAGCACCACCCACCTTTTGGCAATAGCTCATATCGACTATCAATCATTCATCACAATGAAATGAGCACATCTATCAATTCAATGTCAGCCATTTTGTGAATGAAAAATTCTGATTTTCATTCATTACACAAATTTTGCAGGAGGCTTTTCCAGAGTAGGCCCCTATCTGTTAGTGGACAAAGTGATCATGCTATCAATTATTTACCAATATCAAAAAGTATGAAATGTTAACAGCTAATATACATACGTGTATATTTCAAATCAAGACAACTTTGAACTACGATGAATATATATGCATTTTAAACATATATGTGATGATTACTGTGGTTGTGCAATGTATTATTTTTGTTTAGGAAGTAAACTGCTTTAATATTAAGGGTCTGAAAGTAGTTAAAGACAAAAGGTTCAAATTCTGTCTGCAGACAAGAATGTTATGTTGACCTTTCACATTACGTTGGACTTGATTTTACACACACCTGTGCTTTTTTTTTGTGTATGCTAGTTAACCCTATCTGTATGTATGGGGTAATTTTGTTATCCCAAGGCTTGTTTTAATTTTTTAATAATACTTAAATATGAGATTTTTTTTTTTTCAGCTTTTCAGTATTCCTAAAAAAATCTAATTTGAGATATGATTACATAACAATGATTGACAGAAAATCAATATTGAAGTGAGGTGAGGTTATTTCTGGGCACAAAGTCATGATATTCCTATCTGTACTACGGGGGTAATTTTGTCACCCCATTGCTCGGAGCAAGAAAAATTCTGGCTATTCTTATCTGTACCTGTGGGGTAACGCAGATACCCCATAGTTTGCATCTCAGCTAACGATTTTGTGCTATCGATATTGCCAAGTAAGCACAACCAACACCACACATTATATCTATGTTGAGAGGAATGGAGGCCTTGAAGCAGACATTTGTGAAAGAAGGGTAAGTCTTTCGACTTTAAAACATTTATATGCATAATGTTATACTGGTGTGTAAAAATTTCAGTGCAGAGATGTATTTTAAAACCCTATAGATTCTAGTTTTACGTTGAAGTAGATCCATACTGTCTATCGTGATCTACCTCCCGCATGAAGTGGTATCTGAGTGTGTGAAAACAATAACTTTATAGATCGGGCTTTGTTGATGTTTATCAAGCTGAGTTTCCCAAATCTAAACCATAGCCAACACTAATGTTAGGTCCATAATTATACTTTCTTGTATTATTAAATGTAGCGCATAGTCCTTCTATCTGTTGGTATGTTATGCTTACTAATAAATTCCCTAAGATGAAGCTGGCACCACTTAGAATCAATTTTTTTAGCTCGTGCAAAATATGCAGGATACATATATTTTAAATGCATTTTTATATTATTACACTCACAAGTTATGATTACTATTCTTTATTTTTCAGTCTGGAAATGCCAGAGGGAAAGTTAGAGTTGATGATGAATGTAGGAGCGACTGGATGGAGAATTTATGTACAATGTATGGCGGGCGACCACTGGTGGTAAGGGGCGTGTGGTCTGGCCTCTGGAAGTCAGAGAGGCAGTCCGTGAAGTGGTGGCCTTGGAGGAGGGCAAGATTGCTGGAAAGTACGATTTACAGCATGAGCAAAACCCCAAGTGAGTTAACCATGTGTGAAGTGAGTTAACCATGTGTGTGCAGTACAAGTAGACTTCGTTTTGATTTGTGCTGGACTTCATTAGCCCACAACAGTCCAGAAGAGGCCAAACCTCCGCAGCCCTGACCAAGACCTAAAAAAGAAGAAATAAAGAAAAAAATAGACCTTATGAAGTATTTTCCATTTTTTTAATACTCGAGTTGTGAATCATTCTGTGAGGATGCTGAAAAGATGGCAAGATAATTTTTGTGGGTGTTGTTGCTCTTCCTTCTCTCTTTCTTTTTCTCTGTCTCCCTCTTTTTCTCTCTATCTCTCTCTATTTCTCTGACTTGGTATTGGAATGGTGATGATGCAATCGAGGTGATGGTTGTTGTGATGAGAATGCAGTGGATGATGATGAAAAGGATATATTGTGATGTCATTTATGGTTGTAGTGATGATTACAATTTCTTTGATTATAGTGATGATGATGAGTATGATGATTAGGATGGTGATGATTATTGGTGATAGGA
Organism: Plakobranchus ocellatus; assembly: GCA_019648995.1. Classification (NCBI taxonomy): domain Eukaryota; kingdom Metazoa; phylum Mollusca; class Gastropoda; family Plakobranchidae; genus Plakobranchus; species Plakobranchus ocellatus. The sequence goes on along the minus strand of BLXT01007619.1, from coordinate 685,567 downwards.
ATGATAAAGATGGTACAAATGATGTAAGTTTGGGATAAATACCTCATGGCATTTGGAGGCAGAAGTTGCATCAATCATAGTGTTCCTTGCACAAGGCCTTTCCACATCGAGAGCATGCGGTGGTCGTTTTTCTGTCTTTCTTGACAGGGCACTGCTGACAATATGGCAAGGCATGGTCAAGAGTACTTCACTTGCCATATTAACCTTCCTGCAGTAGTTGTCACGTCAATCATGTTGGAAAATATGGCCATCGGCCACCTATTTGATTTTTGCTTGCATGTAAAGGTTTTTGCCATTTTGTCCATGCTATCTACACCTCCCTTCTTCATGTTGTAAGTACAGAATGATTTCAGGCTTTTTCTTTGGCTTTCTTCTATCCGGGCAGTTTTATGTATTGTCGAAAACAGGAGCACGATTTTTGTCCTTTTTAGAATGGTATGAAACCAAAGTGCAGAATCTTTTGAATCCAAATGTACTATCATACTACTTCAAAGTGTATGCTCTGCCTAAAATGGGGTGGCAGATATCTTTTGTTTTGTTTCAAAGTTCGAACAGAATAAGGTTGTTCAACAGCATTCAATCAGCCAAATCTTGGCTGGTAAAAAACTTGTCTGTGGTAATGTTTCTACCACTCCCCACAAACTTTTTTGCAAGTTCCACGACATTGTGAAATCCTAGATTTGTTGCTCAAGATCTGAAGTTTGTGTTGCCTAAATATGGAACTCCAGTCAATGGATAGTTATTAACTGGATGCCGTGCCCAAAATATCTTCAAACCATACTTGTCAGGTTTTGACGGCAAGCACGAGAGGAAAGAAAAGCAACCAACAAAAGCAACAAGTTGCTCATCTACAGTGATATTCATTCCAGGAACATAATGCCTTCCAAGGTTTATTTGGAAACGGTCCCACAATGAATGAGGGCAAAGGAATCCTGTTCACAACTTAGTGATCTTGTCTCCTTGTTATCAGATTGCAAGAAGGTCAGTAAATCTAAGAATCCTCTGCGAGAAAAGCATGCCTGCACAAGCTGCAACCCCTCTAATAAGTCAAAGATAAATTAACATCCATATATAGTTCTGCTTCCTGGCTCCTATGTAAATGAGGAGCTAATCAAACAGTTAATTTCAGCAAAGTCAGTTGCTGCCAAAGTGTTGCCTTGAACACGCTTGCCTTTGATGTTTGTGAACTGCACAATCATCTCAGTCATGGCAGTCGTGAAAAATAACAAAAAGCAGTCAATCAGGTTGACTACATAGTCAGTAAAAAAAATCTTGTTCTTTGGAATTTAGACAATATGGTTTTGCCAGAGGGCAATGGTGTAGATCTCCACTCAGGTGCGTCTTTTGATGTCCAAATATCTGGTGCATGGCTGGATTCTTCAACATTTGCTCCCTCCTCACCTGAAGTGTCACTATCTGTATCTTCAGTATACTATAAGACTCATCTTGGCCTTCTAATGCGACAAGTTGAAGGTTGTGAAATTTTGGTTCTCCCATTTCCCCATCATTTTCCTCACTATTATCGTCCTCCCCACTCTCATTATCATCCACATTCATAGAATCTTCCCATAAGTTTTGATCAGCCATCCTTTTTTTTTTTTTTTTTAGGAAAAGATTAAAAAATAAATGTCTTAGAAGAATAAAACTAGGGGTATTGTCTTGCAAGATAACAACTTAACTTTTTTTTCTCCAGTTTTATTTGGCCTCATAATGTAGTAGGACTATAAGTACTAATGGGTTGTACTCAAAGTCTTAGTCTTAGAACAAAATTGCATGAAATTGCCTGACAAAATAACTAGGGGTGAAGAAATATTATTATCAGCTAGACCAGTTTAAGTAGGCCTAGATTTAATAACATTGATATATTTCAATGCAGTCTTGCAGCTGGGCATCAGTTCTCGACATTTCAGAAAATGCGGTGTTAAATTTATACACACCGAAAGTGGAACACATTGTTATATTCAATGTATCTACTGTGCTGTGGTGTATTTTTTTTACCGCGTAAAGTATGGGGTGATTTTGTTACCCCCAACGTACAGATAGGTATGTAGCACTGTTTTTTACTCCATACGGTTCGGGGACACGCAGTTACGCCACACGAATGGATAAAACTGTATTCATATTTTGTCATTTAAAATGTGGAAGCACTCAGTTACCCCCAACGTATTGATACGACAATAAAACACCTCTATTGGATAGGGTAAGAATGCCTTAATTTGATCAATTTAACCAATTTGGTTGTGATGCCTGGAAATCATCATACAGGCACTGAATGAAATTTCTCTGTGTGAACTGAAAAAAGAGATTTAGGTCTAGAAATTGTATCTTCTATTATTTTCTTAAACCAAATATGTTAATTTTTTTTCCAGTGGCCTGTTGGTTTAAATGTTAATTAATATTTTTATTGTCAATGAAATGTAAATTAGAATACAAAATAGTTACTGGATCACTTGTCTTCAGTTGTCAATTTAAATGCAAATTGAGCAAAAGATTCTGGACAATCATTTTAAGATAATTTTGGACACCAAATTGAATCATATGAAACAAAAACAGACTATGACTTTCAGTGCCTATTTCTGTGGTGCAAAAGATTAGATTTCTTTTCAAGTGTTATAGCACATCATAATTAAATGTAGAGTTTTATATTGTGAGATTGCAGGGCTAGACTTTCGTATTGTTTGCCTGCACTAAATGTGGCTATGCGCATTAATTCCTATCCACAGTTACCTCAGGCTTGTCAAAGACTTTTGTATGCTTGAGTTTCGAAAAAAATAAAATTGTCTGGCATTCTCTTTAATGAAAAAATGAATGGTGTTTAGCCGAAACTAATGCAAAATTTGGTTGGATATTCAAAGACCCATTTTCAAAAAATGATTTTAGAGACTATGAAGCCAACAGTCACTGAGGTGGTTTTCATGGAAATGACAGAGCCATTCTGTAATGAACAGGCAGCAAGTGACAACGTGATGATATGAATGGAAATTTTTTATCTCTTATTTTTCTGATTGAGATGAAGATGTGTGTCCTTTTTCTGAAGTTCTCAAAGATAAACAAGTGCAGTGCACCCTTTTTTTTTTATTTCTGTCAAACTATCAGCGTGCGGCTATGTAGCCGAACGCATCTCAAGACTCTGTAGTGGTGAGAAGGAACCGGTGCAGCCGCTCAGTGAACGTGCCTGCAAAATGTCACCCAGAAGTGCCAAAACGGGCCATGGCATAACAGAGCAGCGAGGTAAGTATGGCAGTAATACTGGGTGTTTTTTATGAGTGCACCGATGATGCTGGTAACAATGGCAAGTGTGGCGGACTCTATTTAGAATGTATTGAAAATTAGTTGTAAACATTTGATTAACAAATGATTTTTGCTATGGACTGCATTTTTTCTGCCAAACCATTATTAGCCAAATATCTAAAAAAAATTGTTATACATGCAAAGAAAATTGAACTTAGTCGTTTGTTAAACAGGGGAGCTAAGTTACCTGACGAGGGAAATGTTAAGGAGTAACATACAAGATCTAGCACTAAAAAGATTACTTCGTTCTTCACTATGAGGCTGATGAATTCAAATTGTTTTTATTTTTTATTTTAAAATGTTGAACAGCATCCCCATAAGGCTTAAAGTTCTTTTCAACAGGTCAGTGAAGTGGAGGATTAAGAAATATCTAAAACAATGTGGGTCAAGGTAATAACTTTCACGATAATTTTCATACCTACAGTTAAAGTAAAGTGTATACAGAAAAAGCAAAACAAAAAAATCTAATCTGCATACATTGTAATTATATATGACATTTGGTATCAAGTGAACGCGCTGAATTTATCTGATAAAAAATGAAAAGACACAAGAAAAGAAAGACTCTGAGAGATAAAGATCTCGTATACCAGCAATCAAAATATTTCTTTTTTTCTTGAGAAAAAATGCTGCATAATAAATTACACCACAGAAGCACACTTTCAAAGAAAAGACACTATTTTATCTATCTCGTTTGACATACTTTTCCTAATCATATAAAATGGGACAACTTTTACAATTGCAATTTGCTGATTAATGAAAATGCAGGGCGGAGGAGGACGGGAAGGGAATATGTGAAGCAAAGTTTTACCTATCTATATAAACTTCAGTAGAAGTAGAAAAATTTTACAAATAAAGCACTTCCAGAAAAAAATAAGTTTCAGGTTCTTGAGGATGCAATGGTGGTTGAAGGAAATGAAGTTAATATAGTAAATCACAGAAAGAATACAACCACAACTGAAACACTTATTTTTGAAAAATATATTTCATGTCATGATTTTAAGCTTAGCTCATACTCTTGGTAGTTTATTTGTGATTGTCCTTTTTTAGTTTTATAAAGCCTAAAGGGCGAAATATTATTTATGCTCTGTATTGTTTGGTTTTTCAAGTAAGTTTCAGTTGCATTCTTTCACTATATAAATCTCTTTACAAAATTAAAAACTTTAAATCTATCTCATATGAGTCAAGATAACCATTGTTTGCTGTTATTTGATCTTTGGGTTTCCCATCTTTTTTTTTTTTTAAATCAGTTCTCTTGTCTTTAAAAAAAATCAGCGTTAAATTCTGTGCCTATTCTCCATGTACGCTGCTCTCAGAGCGTTAGTATTCCGAAACCTGTGGATCTTAGCTGAAAGAAATTGAAAGGACCTGCCAGAGAAGAGTTTTGATTTTCCTTTATGTTTTTTGACTTTTGAATTTTTTGCATATCTGTATTTAATTTTCCTATTAAAGTATGTGATTCATATTGACCAGGCCTTCAGTTAAAAATATTTTTCTTTTGTTTTTTGCCAGAGAATGTCCACTACAGTGATGACAAGTATCACCACAAAACTTGACCTTGCAGTGCTAAAATGTCAAAAAAAAAATATTAGCCGCTCAGACTTCAGAAAAACTGGGGTGGATGGGAATGGGTTATAGACTCACTTTGTCATGATAACTTTTAGCCTCAATTCTTCACTGTGTGTATATATTTTGATTAACCAGTGCTCAATAGCTTTTGTCATCAGTTTTTTGTGCAGTCTTGTCCAATAAAGCGCACACACAAAAATCAAAAGAAAAGAGAAGAGTTTTGAAATGAAATGTTCAATTTTGCAAAAAAGAAAACAAAATAGGATCTGCTTTTACAAGAACAGGCTAATGATTTCAACAGGCTTATGATCTTGGTTTATTAAAGATCTGTTTTATAACATGAATTGATGTGTTGAAAATTTTGCCTGATTGTTTTTGCCAGGAGAATTTCCATGTGATGGCTTAACTGAATGTGCAAATAAAAAACAGGCAAACAAACAATTTCTCCCCCCCCCCCCCCCCC
>BLXT01007619.1:583996-597226 GCA_019648995.1 Plakobranchus ocellatus | reverse complement strand
TTTTTTCTCTCTCTCTTCTCCTCTCTGACTCTCTCACTTTCTCTCTCATTTTCTCTCTCCCCCTCTCTCTCTCTTTCTCTCACCATTATGAAGGTGGGAAAATGACCCTGTGTGTGTGTGTGTGTGTGTGTGTGTGTGTACGTGCGCGTGCACGCCTTCATGCCAGTAACAATTTTCTGGTTGTAAATTCAGCAGTCACCGGACAAGTCAAAGGGAGCTAAATTTGCTTAGTTATTGTTGCTATCAACAAAATGGTTTCTTTCCCAAAGAAATGTGATTAGATCTCTGTTAAAAGAAAATTGACAGATAGTGAACTAGAAGAGACTTTAATCTTTCATCGTAAATTTTCTTCAGAAGAAGTGAAAGATAATTATACCAGTTGTACATCATCAAAATGGCAGCATCTCTTCGAGGTTTAAGTGCAGACCTAAGGCAGTACTTGAGGGTCAATAAATTACCAGATATTTACGAGGTGGGCCGTAAACCTTTTTCAATAATTTTTTTTTTATTTTACGATTATTATGAAGAGTATAATGTATGCATAAAGGTATCCGTGTATTTTAGTGCTTTATTTTAAAGTGAAATCGTATTTGCTCTTTGGCTGATTTAGAATGTGTATGACTTCAGAGCCTCAAATCTGTCTTATTGAAAGACCATCAGAATGCCTCAACAGAGGCCAGAAAGGTACCGTATTTAAGTTGTTTTTTTCTGTCTATATATTTTCAGGCTCTCTTGACAGGTTTAAGCATAATGTGTCCAGAGGATTATCTAACATTCATTCTGGAAAAATTGATGTTTATCAAAGAAAATGGACTTGACTCTTTAACCTGGTAAGTCAAAGAGAAAACCATGTGACAATTTGCATTTCATAAATACTGATGCTATTATATGCTTCTTTAAGATCACATTTATCTATACCCTTTCTTTTCTGTTTGTTTTTTTTTTTTTTCATCAGGGACATGTTCATAGAGGAAGAGATGAAACCAAAGTCCAGGATTGTCTCAGAGAGTAACCTGGACATGATTTTCAACTTTGAAGAATGGTTGATGGTATATATCGTAATAGTATTTGTAAACAAAATAATTTAGGTTATATTTGTTTTTTATGAATAATTTAAGAATAACAAACAATAAAAGACACAATCAACCCAACATATTATGCCAAATTTAAAAGAAAAAGGCTATGTTTTAAATTAAAACTTTGCCACTTGGCTTCTTCAGCAAATATTCCTTTTCAGAAGAAAATTAAAAAATTAAATGAGCTCGGAAAAGTTGTACAAAAGAAAGGAAGCATTACAATTTCTCCTCCCACTATTACTACAGCAAAAATTGATAGTGGATCCTGTAAATAAAATTTCAACTGTTTGCTAACCATTTCACTCCAAAGTAACAAGAGTACATATAAATTTTGGTTTTTATGATGATTGACAAAATATGCACCTGTGATTAATGTTCAAAAGCTGATAATTTTGTATGGAAATAGACAAACTAAGCTCAGTATCAAATAGAGACTGGCGAATATATTTACTATATACATTTGTGTACTTTGAATTTTATGTCAAGCAAAACTCCTGAACCACAGAACAGAATGACTTTAAATTTTATATGAAAGATAAACTGTGGCAGAAGAATGCACTGATTATGTGTAGAAGTCCAAATTCTACCTCCCTCTACTTTTTTGTTTTTATATTATTTCCTCTAAATATAGGTTAGAATTTTACAATCAGCCATGTTGGTAACTTTGAAATGTAGGCCTTAATTTCCGGTTTACATTGAGGCCACAGAGATACACAAATAAATGATTTTAATTCAGGGCTGCATTGGAAGCGAAACTCTAGATTCTAGCTTAGATTCTAAACCAAAACGTCATTGTATAGATCTAGATAGGCCTGATTAGGCCAACAGATCTAGATTCAAGGCCTTTTTATAGCTTTAGATTTACGAGCATCTAGATCATTACGTAAACTGTTCTGGAGTTTCATGAAACAGAGCATTCAAAGTATACTTATATAAATATAGATAAGGGAATACCTCAGTATCTAATTTTATTTCATGGGGTGTGTATGTTATTTAGATCTAGATTTTAGGGTTCCCATAGATCTAAATGTTTAAAGCAGCATCTCATGTCCACATTTGAATTATTTGTATTATACCTACACCCTCTCTCTCTCTCTCTCTCTCTCTCTCTCTCTCTCTCTCTCTCTTCCTCTCCCTCTTTTTCTTTTTCTCTCCTTTGAATCATCCTTTGAATCATAGTGTTAGTTCCACTCAATCGTTCATAGAACAGGTTATACAGCAACTAGTAATAAATAAATATATTCTATGAGAGCCATGTTACATATGTATGAGGAAAATAGGAAGAGATTCCATTAAAGTGAAGTCTTTTTAATAATTGAAATGGATTTCTTTTCATTGCTGATGTTTAAGAACAACAATGATTTTCAGTGAAGTTCTAATATATTGTAAAAAATGAATCTGAAGAATTTACTAAGTTCAATGTTAAATACATGTGCATCATTGCTCCTAAAGATTTGCTATGGTAATCGTGAAATTGACACCAAAATATAAATTTAATTGTTTTATTAATGAGATCCTCAAAAACCATAGAAGGTAAAGTCTCTGCCATTTTACTTTAATTTTTTTATCCAGCCAACTCCCGAGATGTACACCCTGGCATATTCTCACTACAACTTCAAATTGAAGGAAATGTGCTTTTGGTATGTAAATAACAGTTTATCCTTGGCAGTAAAAAAGTTGATAAGAAATAATATGTTGATTTAGTGCGCAGCTGTAGAGTTTAAAATCCACAGAATTTTATTGAAACCTGAAATTGGAATTAGCAACAATGAACTCATTTAATATGGTTGTACAACTGTGGGAATTATTAGATTTATTTACAAAATAATTGCTTTGCTAAAAATTGTGGCAATAAATTATTTTTTAACTGTTTTTGTAATTATTAGTAATTCTTGTCCTATAATTTTTGTGGTCACTAGACTTTTTTCTTCCCTAACCAAAATGAGTTTGATCTTTGTTATTTTAAATAAGAATTGCAGCAAGGCGTGCATCTTTCCTTTGTACTTCATTTGTTAAATCTATCAATATGTAAAAAAGAATTCTGTATAAAAAGAAGAAAGCAGTTGCCAAATACAATTTATATGAACTTACACTCCAATACTGATACAGAAATATGAACTTTTTGCTTTGTAATTAGCTTCTTTCTAAATTTTATAAAGACTTTCTGGGTGATGATCTTGCTATTTCAAATTTACGTTGAAAAAAAAATTCCTCACATTAATGTATCTACTCTATGCATGAGCAGTGCTATGCTGCAATATCATCTGATGCAGAGGCGAAAGAAGATGTTGCTTAAGCAGCGCATCAATATGGCAGTCAAACACCATGCCAGCCGCATGCTGAGGGTTCATTTACATATCTGGAAGGTAAGAAGGTTTTCATTTCATTCATAACGAGCAAGCGAAATTGATGTTGTGGAAGTCAAAAGGCAGATAATAAAAATATATACAGAGAGAGAAAATAAAGTGATAGGGAGAGGAAAATATAGGAGTGATACAAAAAGAGTAAGAGAGTGAGGAGTGTAGAAAAGGCAAGAGATGAGAAGAGATTATACTGTGCTAGCAGCAAGTATACAGAGGGTCATCTATTATCAAAGATAATGAAAACGATCCTCTAAGAATATGTAGAAGTGAAAAGTATTCAGTTGTTAATTTTGTGTGCGTGTAGCTGGAATTGGTAACATTAACATAGTTTCAAGATTTGTTTTCCATTTTTTATTATATTAAGTGTGTGTGTGGAAGGGGGGGTATTTTTGGTCTTGAGGTCAGCATGTCCCAACATTTGCAGACTTTTCTGGGAGTTTCTATCTGCTACGATAACTATTATGGCTAACAAGCTAGATGGATCACAGAAAGCATTTATTTATAATGACTTTTTTTTATTTGAACATTTACCATGCTCAATTTTACAGAAGATAAAAAAAATTGTGCCTTGTCTGGGCAGGTTTTTATTTTGTGGCATTGCAATACTGTAAATTATTGTTGTACTTGTGATGAAATCTCAAAGTTTTTTTTTTTCAGTTTGACTAGTAGATCAGTATTATTGTCTCTTTCAATGTACTTTGCAGACAGGGAGCTAATTATTTTCTTTTCATTTACTTTATTTTTCAGGCATGGGTGCGGTATAGAAAAGGCAGACAATCAAGTAGGCTTCAAATATCAATAGCTATTTTAATAATCTCTTGTTGCTCCTTATATTTTTGGTCAAAACTGATTAATTGGCTTGTCCAGTTTAGCTCGTATGACAAATTGAGAGTAAAAAAAATTCTGACTTGCGAAGAAAAAGCTATCACAGTGAAATATTTGTAATTAACATGATTAGGTTTGTAAAGTGTGCATTATTATTTTGGTGATTAATCTCATGTGTTGATGGGTTTGTATATTAGAAAACTTGGTTGATAAGGTTGACCATAATCTAAGCTTTTTATAGTTTTGTACTTATAGCCCTGTGACTTTAAAATTCTCATTAATGCATTCTTTTTTAAAATGTTTATCTATCTTTAAGAAAAGCAATGTTTGCACTGACTTGCTCTCATTTTGAATTACATTCTTGAAGGCAATAGTTTTGTTAATCAGTACATTTAAACAATGTCCCTTCAGAAGTCAGGTTGCTTTTGACTGTGAACAACAAAAATAAAATTAATCAATACTTTTCAAGTACTCATAAATTTTCGATTTTGTAGCTCAGTGGCCTTGCAATTTCCATACATGTGGTTTATGTGTTTTCCAGAAAAAGCCTATCTAGACAAAGCTTTCTGAAAACCTCTTTGCATGAAGCAAATGCACCAGCTCTTTCATTTTCCTTCTTTCAAATTTTTTTTTGTCTTTTTCATTTTTTTCCATTCTGATTTAATTTTCTGTTTTTTTAATTTTTTTTATTGTTGTTTTGCTTTTTTTGTTTGTTTGTTGTTGTTTTTTTGTATTTCTAAAAAACGTTTTTCCTTTCCTGTACTGTGATGCATTTCACATGAAATTGGTGCAGCAATATGTTGTTTCCATAATCATTATCTCTACAGCAAAACAAATGTGCAAGCTCTCATAGACTTGATGTAATGTGAAGAAATACATCAATATTTTGACCTGTAAATGACTTGCGCTTTTGAGTTAGCATTAGTATTATATTCAGTCAAACTTTCAGACTTATTCCTTTTTTAAAGAAACACAAATAAAATATTTTTTTTATTTTTCTTCTCAAATCAGTGTCTTTCCAGAAAATCCAGCACGTTTACCATGTCTCAATTGGCCGTGTTATTTTTGAGGCCTGGTACAAACATACTCTAGAAGCCCGCAAACAGAGGGAGTATTTTGAGGTAAGGAAAGGAGCTCACTCTACCAATTTTCTTTTTTCATCTATTATCCATATCTAGTGATATGTTTATCCTTCCCCCTTTACCAACCTTTCTGCTCTAAACTGTTTGACCTTTACTTATGTTATCAATGTCATGCTTTAGATGTCTAATCTGATTTACTTTTTGATTACAAAGATATTCTCTTTCAGTTTAAAAATATATTGTTTTATTTCGCAGAAATTTGTTTTGTTGTATTTTTAGTGTTAAATTGGCATGTTTAAATTAAAAAAATAAAAGGACATGCAGTGCTATACATTATAACCTTCAACTTCAAGGATGAGGGCTTTCATTTTGGGAGATAACTTGCAATGATTTAGTTTTTTAAATGACCTGGGAGTTAACTGATTTTAATAACATGTTGAAGGAATTAGTGAAATGACGACTAATTTGCTGTGTGGTTTTTCTTCTATTTATCATTAGCATATAAGCATAATGATTTTTTAATTTTTCCTCCAGCTTGAGATCTTTTCTTTCTGATATCAATTCCTCTACATAATTTAAAGAGTAAATCAAAAACTTTAGAATAAAGATTTAAGCTTTCGTTAGTTGAAAGGAAACCACTGCAGTTTTTAAGATAAAATTATTTTGTTTTTCTTTTCATGTTCTTCTGCAATAATTTATTTGAATAACAGAAATAATTTCTTTCCCTTCTGTTGGTTCATTAGACTTATGCATTTTCTGATTTTCAAGCTTCGATCCAGATTTGGTAAAAAGCATGAAACTTTTCACTCATGCATGTACATCACAGTTAACTGATTTTACATTGTAAATGTTGTTCCTTATCATGCAATGTCTTTTTTATTTTTTTTTAATGGAACATCTTTTATCTCTGCTGTATAAGTCATGAAAAATAGCAAGCAAAATTGCATTATTTATATTTTATCAAATAAAACAAACTGTTTTTATTAATTTTAAAAAACCAAATTGTTGTTATTATTAAGAACAAAATCTAAATTCTTATTATTACGAAAAAGTAACAAAATGATTTTCTGGTTTTAGCAAGAGGACTCTATCTCAACATATTATGTGATAATATATATTTTGGAAAATCATTCTATGAAGAAAATGTCCTTCTGCAGATATTGTGAATGCCAAATTACAATAAAAATTAAATTCATTTTTTTCAGTTTTGTAATGAATGGTATCAAAAATATTTTTGAAAATTACCTGGAAATCATGTGGAGAATTAGAATTAAAACTAAAATAGAACAATATAGAATAATATTTTTCATTTATTAAGGATTTACCTTTTTCTTCTTCTTCAGGTACCTTGTCTAGAACAAACATTGGCGATCATGTTCCTCCACTCAAACCTATTCTCAGTTAACCTTATAAAGTTGTTATTGCTACCCTTGTCTATTGACTTTGCATAAAAGTTATTCTCTGTCTACCTCTACTGCGTTTGCCTTCAATTTTTCCAGTGATTGCTAAGTGTTCTAAACCCTTATGTTGGCAAATATGGCCTAAAAACTGCAGTTGGCTCTGCCTTATGGTTTAAATTAGTGATTGCTCAAGATTAGCCTCTTTCAGTACCAATTCATTGGATTTTTTTTATGTCCATGATATTCTCATCATTCTTTTGATGAACCACATCTGTACTGCTTCTATTTTTTCGTCTGTTTACTTGGTTATTGTCCAACACTCACTACCATACGAAAGTACTGATATGTTTTCATTACCCTTATTTTGGTTTTGATACTTATGTTTCTGTTTGCCAGTATTGGTTTCATTTTTTGGAATGTATCTTTGGCCATAACTATTCTTTTATTTATTTGTCTTGTGCATCTGCCATCTGATGTTATCAGGTCACCTAAATATTTGAATTTTGTAATTTCTTTTATTTGTTCACCTTTGCTAACGAGATTGCACTTGGGACTAGAGGACTTCTTTGAGATGACCATACATTCCATTTTCTTTACATTCAAAGCAGGTCCATGCTTTTGCTCTCTAAAACTGCAGTATCTGGAAGTTTTTGAAGTTGTTCACCAGATTCTGCTACGAAAACCTTTTTACTCCATACCTGAGATTATTAAGATTCCCTCCATTTATTTTTTAGGCTGAAATATCACCAAGATTCTTAATATTATTTCATTTTAAAGGTTAAAAATATCAGGAGACATTACACATCCCTGCCACACACCTCTTTTGATGGATTTGAAATTGCTATGTTCTCCTTCAATTCTTAAAGATGCAGTTTGATCCCAGTATAACTTTCTAATTATTCTCTATCTTTCCCATCGATGTCTAATTTTTCTAGCATACTAAACAGCTCTACATGTTTTACTTTGTCAAAGGCCTTAGAATAACCAATGAATATTGGTGGAGATCTTTTTGTGTTTTTAAACACCTTTCTGTAAGCATTGACAATGTGAATATTGTGTTTATAGTCCCTTTATCAGGCATAAAGCCAAACTTTTTTGGAGATATTCTGGTTTTAGACACTTGAGTATTCGAAGGATTTATTCAAAAGTTTTTCATGCTTTTAAAGGTTACTAAGGAGGAAAATTTTTTTTTAAAGTTTAAACAAAAATAAAAATTTATTGTTAGGATTTCTATGGTAGAAAAAGAAAAATTCATTCTTCAAATACGTTTTACCCCTTTCAAGTCTCATGTTCCTTGGGCATAAGTACTGCAGGTCTCTAGTCTCTTTCTTGATACAAGAGAAAGGGCGTTCTATAATGAAAATAGATTACTTTTATTCATTTTTATGAATTTTATAACACATTCCAATTTTTTTAAAATAATTGTGAATGTAGCAAAAGCAGAGAGAACAGTGGGAAATGCGAGAAAAAAAATTGCAGGTAAAATTCAATGTAAGATCTGATAATGGAAATGTTTTCTCCTGGTTGCACAATTCCTAAAATTGTAAATTTCATAGAGTTTACAATACTTAGTCAAACATATGGGCAAACACCTTATTGCTATTGGTGCAGAGAATGTTAATTGTAAGTATTGACCATTTAACAAGCATGCACCCAATACACAGAGTTGAAAATTTTGAGTGTTACTGTAAGGGTGATGGTAACGGAGATGCATATATGTTGTCATAACCCACACCATAAGTAGTTACACGTCATAAGGTTTTTAAAGATACAGCTATGCTCAAACACTGGCTTAGCATGAACATGGAGTTAATATTTAACCCTATCACATTTTTAAATCATAATATCCCTTGTATTGTTGTTGTTTTCTTAAAACTCTTGCATTTTAGATATTTGACATGTTTATTGGCTGTACTGAGATGGTTAACTTTTTTGCTGTAATTCCTTGAATGAAAGAATATTCCTTAAATGCATCACAAAAAATACTTTAGTGAAGGCTTAAGAATCAACTTGAAAATAAATGTTGATTTGCATGAAACGCTTTGATTAATCAATTTTTACAGGTATTTTATTTACAGATTATTTAAATCCTTATCAAATTAAATAATAAGCCAAATTTATTTACTGTTTTATTATCTGAACTGAAAAAGTCCAAAGGAGCCTTTATTATTTTAAAACTATTTTTAATGTTATGACAGTTTGAGGGAAAGATAAATCTAGGGAAGGACATCATAAGTTGAAAATTCAAAAGCCCATCTGTATTTGGTTGTTTTAATGAAGAAAATACCAACTGATGGTGGTACAAAAAAACCTGTGAAAAAAGCGTGTTTTTGATCAGTGTAGAATTTTGAGCTATGTCTCCTTTTATGAATAAGTTCTAATATCTTGGTCCTTTTAAGTCCTCTTGCTGGCTATAATCATTTAATATGAGACTCAACGAACTGAAATCAGGTATGCCTAAAAGTTAAAGTTAAAAATTTGCATTTCAAACGATCAAAGAAAATACAATAGCACAGTCGGTATCTCCTAAAAAGAAAGTTTGAACGAACCCTGATTTTCTGGCCAAGTCTCAGGCCAAGTATATAAATGTATGCATTCTTTCTTACACAGAACCAGGTGTTCACAGAAATAAATTAGAATTATTCCCCTCTCTTTGCAAAATCCTAAGCTGAAAGGAAAAAAATTAAACCCTTATTATTCAGAACCCACAAACTTAAATTAACTAACACAGTGCTCTCTATCCACGATTCTTAGCTTAAACAGATTATTATAATGTTCTCTACCCAGAATTTTGCTCTATCAGCATCAAAGAGAAGAGAGGGTTTGCGTCAACAAAAACTTGACATGGTCACCAGCATGTTTAACGTACTGTGTTAAGTTGTCTACTAAATCTGACTCCAAGCTTTGTTTTTTTTTTTTTATGCTGCTACTTGAAGTATAAAAAAAAACCGCAATTCTTGACAGCTTGATATATGAAGGATCATCTAACAAAAGTAATCATATTTTTATTCTACATTGTGCGTTAAACTAAATGTAAAAGAGATAATCTGCATCATTGTCCTAAACGTATACTTCCTCAGTGTTCAGAGCTTAACCCATTTTGAATTCTCAGGCTTTTCGCAGTCTTCAAAATTAATCATAGACTAACGAAAACAAAGAAAAAAAAAGCAGAATTATCAACTAAAGCTTTTGTTATTTATGATGACTTTGACTGAGTGAACCACAGCAGCATACGGGGATGAAACCTGAATGCTTTAGTAATAAATAAGTTATTGAATTTGCTCTGGAAAATCTAATAAATAATTTAGAACTTCTCTTGTATCAACACAAATGTGTGATTGTATTTTTAAAAAGGTGTATTAACATGCTCATATCATCAGTTTCCTGGATCTGTTTCCTCCACATTTCATGACTCAAAGATAAGCACATAGGCTTTAAAGTGATGCAATGTGGTCAATAATATTTTAGATGGCAAAATCTAAGATGCTGACTTTACTGAAACATTTTGATACCTTTTAGAGTGCTACTATTTTCAAATGACACTGCCTAAAACTGATATTGACCTTCGTTGTAATAATTTTTTTTTAAAACATCAATCAAGAGCAAAAAAAGTTTTTCTCTTTGTTTTCCTCTTTACTTGTGTTCTCTTTTCCCTTGTATTCTATTAAGAGAGATATTTTTTCACTAATAAAAAGAACCAATGAGCTTTAATCTAGCGTAACTAATTTTTGAATGGCTATCTTTGTTTTTTAGGCGGTATGACTGAGTATTAAAGCATCGGGATATTTCTTAAGATAAAGAATATTTTGCTTTGAAGGGTGGAGTAAACACGCTTTTCTTTGTTATTGCAGCATTTTATGTGAAAGCCTTACTTTTTATAAAACATGTAACTATACTGAACTTTGTTCTACTCAACATGCTTGTGCATGTCAGTTTGCTGAGAAGAAGAAGCATGTTCCTTTTCTCCCTCTTTTACCGATCACTTTTGTGAAGCCCGTCAGTTGATGCAGAAAGATGTATGTGTATTGTGAACTGTTGAAATATTACCCAAACAAGATTTTCACACAAAAAGCAAACTTGATAAATCATTTTTAGATAACCAAGCTTTCTTCCTTTTTAATTCTGAGTTGCAGAGTCATACAGTTGATTGTATACTTGGTGTTGTTACCTTATTACCCTCTCCCCCCTAACCCATCCTTACAGAAACTCAAGGTAATGCCAGTGTGTGATTTGAATTCCACCTTTGTCTTTTTCTGATTCTTTTCAATAATGAAGAAGAAATATCACTTTAATCAATGTCAAAAGCCATAGTGATGATTTTTGTTTGATTCTGCATGCATTTCTCACTTGCTGTGTGGCTTGCTTGATTTTCTTCTGTGATTGAGGTGGAATTTATCTACTCTACATCATAACATTTGACACGTCTAGTTCAAGCAGAATGAGTCCATAACAGTCAACAAACGACAAATAACTTGATGTAACAACTTTTATGAACACATCATTTATTTAAACTGCATAGGGTTTTGACAGTTAACGAATTATGTCCGCTGACAATATACAGTTGTCACAACAAACATTTCACATAATTTGGCTCTGACATCTCACTTTGCATGCACCATCTAAAGACTCGTGCATGTGGTGAGATGTGTTGCAGTTTCCTTGCAGTTGTATGGCTCAAATTATTTCCGCATTTGAGTGTGGCTTTTGTTTATCAATTGACTGAAGTCTGTAAATTTGTAACAATCATCTTTGTACCTACACATGTATTAAACTATTTGCTTCTTTTTAAATTTTCGCTGACAAAAGCTTTTTTGTCTCTGCTTTTTGAAAAAAAGGTAGCATCTTTTCTTGCCAAGAAAATATGAATCCAAGTGGCCTTGGAGTGTGATTCCTCTATCAGTATTTTTTTTTTAATTATGGCAAAACATCAGGCTTTACTGCAGGTTGTTTCAAATTAATTTACCATCTTTAGAGGTCTCATTCATGCACAGCAGTTCACAGCTCAGTCATTTGGAATAGTGTCAGAGAAAATTGATCTCTCCTTGTCACGCTTTTTCAGGGTAATATTGCTTGTGCACCAAATAATGGATACAGTTGTGTAATTTCTACACCATCTGCAAAGTTACATGTAACAATTATGGTTTGACAACCCACATGTCATTTTGTACCTTTAACACCATCATAGTGTGTTAAGATTAATTACAAGGTGTTTTTAATTAATTTAAATTAATTAAACTATTATCTTAATATCATGTGTAGACTAAAGCTTCGCTTGCTCCTTCCTGGAATATATAAATTCTGTTTGTATCTTTTTCTTCATAACATTTCAGGTTTTTTTCTAAATTAAATTTAATAGCCTTTCATCAATTTGATTTTGATTCTGCTCAATTTGTATCAACTAAAATTATCCGAGATAAGCTGTAAAGCAATCTGTTTGTTTGTTTTATTTTAGTTAGTTGATTTTTTTCCTTTTTTTTCCGATTTCATTCAGGTATTTCTCTTTACATATTATTCTATTTCCACTCAGCTAATATAACAACTTTTTACAACGTTTTAATTCAACCTTGAAATATTAAAAGATCTTTTAAAGAAAAGAAAAGTTGCAACTTGGAAAAATATTCTTTTGTGCTATTTTATATGCATTGAATTTAAATTATCCTCAATTCATTTCACATACATTACATTGTCTGTCTTTCTATCAAATGAGTATCTCTGTGCAGGATGGTTTTTTAATATATTACTTTTGATATGCGTCTCCTTATTTCAACTTGTCTCTCCCGTTGACTAAGAATAATTAATATCAACATTCTACATTATTCACTTTGCCAAATAAATCCTGTCGCTAATTTCTTAAACTATCCCCTCACCCATTTTTTGTGCCTCTATACAATCTTCTTGTCATGGTGTGTCATGTAGCGTCTAGAGCGAGGAGAAAACATGGAAGACGATGACCTCTTTGGGCAGGGTACAGGCGAGGCGAGAGATAGTGTGTCCACTCTGCCGTGGAAGATTGCCATTCAGGTACCACAATTTAAACAAAATCATGAATACAAAATGGGCATGTAGAAAGTCTGCACTTGTCAATCAAGCATAAAAATCAAAATCCATTAATGATTCTAAATGAAATGCTTATTGAACTCAAAAAGACAAATAGCATCTTTTCTGCCGATCTGTTAAATTCAATCTTGCCCTTTCCTTAACATTACTTAATGCCATATCTCATACAGGTCAAAATGCAAATTGTCACAGCTTACCTAACGGTAGGCAAAATTCTCAAAATGGACTGTCCAGCTGTAGCCAAATCAATTTAGTATCTGTGATAGACTTAACACCACCATTAGTGCATTTCATTTGGCTACGGGACTGTTCTTGAGAGCTTGAAAGATTAAGTACCATTAAGTGAATTTTGCTACTTCTTGCCATCCAGACATAATGAAGGAAAACATCACAATCTGAACTCTAAGCTTTTCTTTTGGCCTTCTTT
>BLXT01007619.1:572982-583970 GCA_019648995.1 Plakobranchus ocellatus | reverse complement strand
GGGGGAATATTTCAGAAACTTTTTATAAGAAGAAGAAGTTAATCATAATGCTAGTTGTTGTTTATTTGAATCATGATGGTCATTATGAAAATAAAGAAAACAGTGAAAATGGTGATAATTACTGTTTTGTGTGTGTATATGCATTTGTTGTTGTCATTGATTATGACAATGGTCTTGACTATGATTATGTTCCCAGAATTGATCTTGTATGCCCTCCTACAAGTTACTGAAGAAACGTCAGGAAATGTAAACCATTAAACATTTTAATCCTATAATTAGAGACAATGTTAAAATTCAGGGTGATAACAAGATGAGTTTGATTAGAATCTCCTTTTTTACCACAGATCTTTAGCTACCTGGACATTGCTGATATCGCTAACTGTGCTTGTGTGTGTCGATTCTGGAAAGTTCTTACACAGGCAAATCTTCTGTGGAGCAAAGTCAGTAATTTCCGCTTTTATCAATTGTTTATTGTGTTTTTATTCAGATTAAGAGTTCTGAATGAAGGGTAAAGATCCATACCAAAAGCTAAACCCTCAATGTTTTAATTCTTGCAATGCAATTTTTGCAATTTTTTTTTTTTATCTTGCATTCACGTTTTCATTGAAAATCAATATATGCCAATGTTTGTAAATTGTATGCCTTTCCTCATTATTTTTTTTTAATTTCTTATTACGAGAGCCTTCAAAACCCATTTTATTGTTGTTTAACTTTTTAGTTCCATTTCATTTGTTTCAAAGAGAAAACTCATACTAATTTTTTTTTCCATCTTTCAACTTTTTAATTTATATATATATCCTTTATTCAACATTGAAATTTTCTTCTTTTCTTTTCAGATAAATTTTAGTAATGTTCAGAAAAGGTAAGCTATTTTAAGAAAAGAGTTTTTTTTTTATTATTTGTTCACCACGACTCACCTTCTTACTTGATACACTTTAGCTAAGAATGAATGAAAACTAGTTGATCCTTATTTCTTAAATGACATGTTTTCTCTTATTTTGTTTTTCTGATTTCATATCAAAATGTCATTTTGACGAGTTTTCTTCTTATATGTCTTGAGATCAGTCCTAATAATTTAGATGTCACATATGACACTTTTGGGAAAAATGAATTTAAGGTTGACTCTTATAAACACCTAATCAGTTGTTTATATCCAGTTTTTACCTTCTGTCGTCAAGTATGTCCATCGTTAAAATGTTTAATTACCTACTGCAACTCATCTGGACTGTTCTTTATACATATGATAAACATGAGAAATTTAAGACAATCTTACATTTGAATACTCTCTTGTTTTTGCTCTCATTTATTTTATTAGTATTGAAAGAAAATTTTAACTTTCCTCTGTACAATATGTGAGTATCATACTAGGTTTTGACCGATTATTGTTATTAGTGTTTAACTCAACATACTGCTTTCTGAATGTCAGTTATAAATAGTAGAATTATAATCAAATATTTTTAATGCATTCATTATAGCACTGATATCATTTTTATCCTTTTTTTTTTTTTATGTATATTGATGATGCATTTGAAAAGTGTATATAAAGTGATAAAATAATATTGGAAAAAAATTAGGACTTTGACTATTGAATTCAGCTCTAGTCAAATCTAGCCATCATGTGATAAGAGAAACCTGTTTGGACTCGAGCAGACAATAGTCTATTCTCTAATTTTCTTTTTGCCTGATTTTTTCCTTTTTTTTATTTTCAACATTTAAAAGAGTAAGACAAAAAAATCCTTGAAACTCTCTGTTTTTTTTTTTAAGTTTGATATGCGATGTCTAATTCCTTAGGACCAATCTAAAGACATTTATTTTTTCTCCTTTTTAAAGAATTTTTTTTCGATTTTTTTTTTTGTTTTTTTTTTAGCCTCTTCCTTTGTTTCAATTATTTAAGCATGATGCCAGAGCTTGGGTAATGTTTAGAAACTGGTCTAAATAAAATTTTCTTATATTCTTTGGTTTCATTTTTTTTTTCTTCTGTGGGATTTTATTTTGTTTATTTTATGTTGAAATCTGGCACTTTATATTAATTTTATTTTGTCACCTACTCTTGCACAGGCTTGCACAAGGGTAAATCACTCTCTCTGCCTTCTGCAGATACTCTTTATTATTGCATAGTCATGTACATACTGTCATAGCCGAATGGAAAACAGTATTGGTAGTGTTAATTTTATAGACGTTACTGTTCTTCATTTGGCCATGGCAGTATAGTCTATTGAAACTTTCTTTTGCTTTTTTTTCTTTGCATTGCATGCCTACAAAATGTGATTTGTCTACTTATAATGAACTTAATACAATAATAACTGAAAATTGGGGCAAGCTGAAAATAAAAAGAAAATATGGAAGCATAATTGGATAAGTGTGATAACTAATATAAAAATGCAAACCAGAATCTCTGAAGATAATTAAATGGTATTGAGATAACTACAGTTTTACAGGCTTCACTATACTTAAAAATGATCAAATGACTTTTTTGTGAAACTGTTATAGTTTTCAAACGTTGTTCTTTTTTATTTTTTTTTTGCTTCCTTTCACTCAACTTCACTGTATATAGGAAATTTAGAATTTTTTTGCATACCATGAGTCTTTATCTTATTCTTTTCAAAAAGGGTCGTTTTTTTTTTGTTTGTTTATTCTGTATTCTCTCTCTTTCAATTTCATATTGTATCAATTTTGTGAAATACTGATTTTTTCCTTCTCCAGTTTTATAAATATCGGAGCAGTGCTTATGAATATACATAGAGGGTGCTTTAAATTTATGCTTGTGTTGATTCCTGCATATAGGCTATCAAATAGCATTCCTAAACAAAAAGAAACCATGTCAAAAGTTTGATATACCTGCCATTGATTTAACTTTAATTAACTTTTGTGTACTGACCTAGCACAGCTCCTTCAAGTTTTTCTCTTAGGACTTTTTGCTTTGTGTTAAAATTTGTATTACTTTTCTTTCTTTTTTTCTTCACGATCTTGCTTTCAGTGGTATCTGCTGTAAAGTGATCTCATAACAGTAAAAAACTTTGCATGATATTTTTTGAAGATCAAACTTTATTATTGTGTATTCTTTTTCTAGATTCCTTGCTTAGCCTTTGAAATTTTATTCTGTCCTTTGTGTGGGTAGATACAGAATCTTCTGCAGCTTCCATGATTTGACCGACTGAAGAAAAACCTTGTGCTAGACTTACGCTTACAAATTCAGGATTTATATAAATTTTTTAAAGATGTTGTCTTTATGTTTTGATATCTCAACTCTGTTATTTTTTTCCTATTTTGTTTCACAGTATTGGTATCAAAATCATAGTATCATTTTGACAGACTGGCAACCTGAATTTTCATTCAGATCTGCTGCAAAATGTATCATGTGTTGCTCTCATTAAATTTCAAGCTTTATGCTTTTTAAGCAGAAATCAAATGATTAATTCATGGTAGCTAAATATTTCTTTTTAATTTCAAACTTAAACGTTTTTCTGTCTCTTAGCTTTCATATTTAATAGTAAAAATATTAACGATTTTGTAATTACTCCTAACTTGAGCAAATGAAATTAATATTATTGTAATTGATAACTTCCAAGTTGTATTAAATACATTATTTCATATGTGCCTTTGTTCTGCCATGATTTCTTTTCTTTTGTTTCATTTTATGTATATAGATTTTGATTTGCTTTATCATATATATAAAAATATGTCTTTCTTAAGAAAAAAAAAAAAGACCAGCTTAATGCTTTACTCAAGCCCTGTTTTTTGTTCTTCTTGATATTTTTACACCCTTTTTTTTTTTTTTTACTGTATCCTTTTACCTGCCAATATATAATCATACATTAATATTCATACTTCCCAAATGATTGAAAGAAAGTATATAATTTCAGTTTTTAAACTTTCCAGTGCTCTATTTTTCAATAAAAAAGACAATATTTTATTTTTTGAAAACTAAGTATCAAAGTGCTAAAAACTTAGCTTTTTTGATAATCAGTATTGTGTTTAATCACTTTTTCTGAATTCATTATTTGATTCTGCAGTTCTACTTGTCTCTTTTTTTTAATTTAGCTGATTTTTGCAGGAAAATGCATGATTCTTTCCCTTTAAAATTTGATATCTCATTTCCTTCAGAGTGACAGATAAAGTAGCGACACGGTTGCTGTACAAAGCACGACCGTACCTGATCCACCTGAACATGAGAGCATGCCAGCATCTGACTCGCCCAACATTCCTCAGTGTGAGCGAGTGTAGAAATCTACAGGACCTGAATCTCTCTGAGTGCACCAGTCTTGATGTGAGAACATCGATGATAATTATTAGTATTTATGTTAATCCCACAAGCAAATCCTTCCAGTGATGGGGGCATATGATGGATCCTCTTAGGGCATTGTTATGTGATGCCCAGAGAGGAATAGAGAAAAAGATAGACACACAGAGTGAGAGACAGACAGAATGACAAAAAGAGAGAAGAATAAAGAGACATAGACAGACAGAAGAAATAGATTGGTATGAAGAAAACAGACAAAATCAATAACTAATTTAGCAGGGCAAAAGATTAGCCCTTTGTTTTTGTCAAGATCCCTTTTCCACTACAACCTAACCACCTCCTGTATTGATGTGTTCATTCTGCAGGATGACATACTGAAGATTGTGACTCGTGGGTGTCAGATCCTTCTCTACCTGAATATTGCACACACTAACCTCACTGATGCCAGTCTTAGGGCAGTCAACAAGTATGTTGTAATTGATAACCATTCGCGTTTATGCATTGGCCATTCACATTTTCCTTTGATGATTGTTTTTTTTTAACACTTCTTTGTTTGATCTGTATGGAAATAAAAAAGAAGTGTAGTCAATTATAACAACGGATTTATCATGCCCATTACCAATGTCACCTGCTGCTATCACTTTGCCATCCTTTTTGAATGAATTGCCAGACCCTTCAATTTCTGTCTTGAGTTGTATCACATCTTTTATCTCAAAGAGGCATAAACCTGTTTCAAGAGATTTGCCCCATCAAGAGTTAGGTGTTATATAGTATAAATAGAAATATTAAAATTTATTATAGTGGATGTCTGATGAGTCATTGTCAGTAGGGGATGAAAAATCACGTTGATCTATCCATTCATCTTCTTATCCAGCGCATTGTTATGTACAACAAAGAAACTGCAGCTCAAAATGTTCTTGAAGTATAAGATCTTCTTTTAATAAATGACATATGTTTTTTTAATAAGGTGACTTTTACCTAAAGTTTCCATGTTCTTTACAATGTTCCCAAAATTGGAAGTCTTGTGTATTTTTAAACTTAAATTTGTCATTCAAACTCAAGAAAAACCTGATATATTTTTTTCAACCCCAGGAACTGTATGAATCTTCAGTACATAAGTCTGGCTTTTTGTAGTAAGTTTACGGATCGTGGCCTGCTCTATCTGGCCTCAGGCAAATGCCATGACAAACTACAGTATATTGACATATCAGGATGTCTACAGGTAAAACCCAGACAGGTTTATGGGTGAAAAGTTTTAAATATTTCCCTTTAATAAAAAAAGTAAAAGAATACAACTACCACCTCAAACTTATAAGAACATATATAACAACACAAAGTATACGTAACAATATTACACACAGCGTCATGTCAGAGATTCTTTAGCTTAAGATATCCTAGGCCGTGTGGGGCCGAGGTGAACCCTAAGTATTTCACCGGGCCAGGGTCATGCCCCTAGGTCAGGCCAAGGCCAAGAAGCATTGCTTCAGTGTAATTGATAGCACAATTTTAATTCTGCCTGGAACAGTTATGTTTAAAAATTAAAAAATGAAACCAACAAGAGATAAACATCAATATCAAAAACCAGTCATGTGTGAAAAAAAAACAAGTGATAGCTGGTTAATGAAATTAGTTACTTTCATTTTAATGTTAAGCTTTTCAGACATGAAAATTTAATTACTTAATATAATTGTAATGACCACAGATAAAAATTGCCTTGATGATTTGAAAAAGAAAAGGTGCAGATGAACGCTAAAAGTAATGTGCAGAAACTCACGTAAAAGTTACATCCAGCGCAGCAGAAATTTGCTAGTAATCCAAGATCAAATCTGTCAACCAACGTTTATTATTATGAGATTACATCTTTTCACTCTTTGTACATAACCAAAACAATATGTTCAACAAATGACTAGATGGAATATGGCGAAGATTTTGTTCTCTATTTACAATCCCCCTTGCCCTAAACTTTTCTAAATACGTTATTGTTTGATGTGCACTTTCTGTCCCTTGCTCCCCAAGCAAGCCCAGTCCAACCTTGTAGTCTGAAATGTGTGGAACGCAATGACTTTCTAATATGTGTTGTTTAGGTATTCTTTTTCCAGGATACAGTCTTCTGTATGTGGTCAAGTAATTATTGATGAGTGTCTGGATTGCAGAGACTGACTGTTCTTGTATTGGATCTGTATGTGAAATTGTTTTGTGTACTTGACTGAAGGTTTCATTTATGTCATCAAACTGAAATTTAACTCTAAAGGCCTCGTTTATAACCATTGGGTTGTCTGTGCATGCTTGAGTCTGTGATACAATTGTATGTGTGAGAGTTTGGTAACCATTTGGCGTGGTGTATTTGTGACATTGGTTATCTATAAATACCTACTGTAATTCTGTACTTTGTGAGAATGGTGTCTAACGAGGAAGCCACTGGTCCTGATTTAGGTGTCAGCTCTGTGTCTTGATAAAGGGTTAATGTGTATTCTGTACTTTCTACCTATTTTTTTATACATTTCAACAGCCTCGGCCCTTTGATTAAAAACTAAACATCCTTGCTCATACTCTAGTCTCTGTTGTAGTTCTTGAGCTTGCCGCCACTTAGCCCCGTATTGTTTAACTTTCTTGCCTAACGCTGTAAGGTGAACGTCTAACTGCTGTGTGATTTTCTTGTCAATGGTTTAGGTGGCATCCTCCAGATGTTTGTGGTGTTTTTAAACTATCCCTTACAGCATGTGCAAGTAAGGAGGAACCACCTTGTCTAGCTGTATTTGCAATAGTGGTGTGGGCAGGCAGTTGTTGTATTTTGCGGCCTCTTTCTAGTCCCTATTGTATCTCCTATAAGCATCATTATCGGCAATTAATGAATCTAATGTCCTCAGCTGAGTTTCAGGTGAAGATGTACTCATAGCTTGTCTATGCACCATGCACCACAGGCAAGGGTATGTGCCTTTGGTCCAGACAGGCCATACACCTTGCACAAGAAATCATAATCCCCGTTAAGAAAAACTTCAATATTTTTTCCCCCTCCAAATATGATCTTAAAGGGCGGCAAGCTCATCCTCCAAACCACCCTCTAAAAATCTTACAATTTTTTCATGAAAATCCCTCACATATGTTAAAGCTATCACTATTGTGTTGTGCTGAGAATTGGGCTTGTGTGTGTTTCCTATTTGAATTGTAAATTTCATTGAATTCCTACCATGATCCCCACCTATTTTGACCCATATTTTATTTTCTGGTATACTATCACTATGCCATGTGAGCATTTTTCTCTCAGAGTATGAATCTAACAATTTATCCACTAATTTTTTCTGATCTACAATTCTGCCGTACAACCCCTGAAACTGGTTCTTTTGATCATTTAAAAACTACTTTTTTGTGTACAAAATCTGATATGATTTCTCTAGATAGCCCCCTAGCTGAATGCTCATTTTGTAATTGACCCTCAACTTTTTTTAATAAATTACCATTTCCTGCCCTGTCACCAGCTCCTTCCTAATTCCTCCTTCATCGCTACTGTCTGTTCTTTTGTAAGTTTCACCTTTTGTTTTATTCCTGCTTTTTGTAAACTATCTGTCTTCGTCAAACTAGTATCTTTTTTAACTCTATTGTTAATTGTGTATTTGCTGCATCTTTTATGTTCAATGGTCCAGCTATTGCTCCCCTAACATGCTCTACAATACATGCTCGCTTTCTTTTTGTTGGTGATCTAACTGCAGTTGTGGCTTTCCTCGCTGTCATAACTCTTTGTAATACTAGAGGCTGTCCTTTTGTTTTGCATTTAACTGTCTTTCTGTGTGGATCTGTGTGTAATTTTCTTTTAATGAGCTGCGTGTTCAACCTTTTTTCATCTTTTGAAAGTGGTTGGTCAAGAGATAAATTAAGTAAGTGATTAAATGAGGACATGTTTTGATCATATATGAAGCTGATGAATCTGCAGTTGTTGGAGGACTATTATTATTAGCACAAGGCTTGTTAGGTGTTAATGAAGCCCTAGGTATAATTGAAGTGTGAAAATGTAATTGCAACGGATGATTATCAGAGATCATGTCTAAGTGTGTGGTACCCGGGTCTAATGTGTGAATTTCTATTGATGTAGACTCTGTCCTTGTATTTTCTGTCTCTGTTGATGTGTTGTCTGTGTTGTTCTTCGCACTGATGCTGTGGATTGTATCTTGATCACTATAATATGTGCGGATGCAGCTCATTTCTGTGATATTTGTCTGTGTGTTACTGTGAGATATTTCTGTGTGTGTTTTGTCTTGCATTGCATGTTGTGTTTATGTATCATCATTCTCTGTAACTGTGAGTGTTATCTGTAGGGTTGCATGTATTTGAGTGTGAAAAAGGTGCGTTTTCATCAGCAAGCTGAATAGATTGTGAGATTGGTCCTGCCTTATTGATTAAACATGATCAGCTTGTTTCTAAGCAAGGGGCTTGCTTGGGTTCATTGTGAAAGTTAGCACATATACCCTCGCTTAAATTCAGTCTATGTGTACATAGCTTGCAGGCATCTACAGTCGTATTGTCCTGATAAGTAATCCAAATATTGGCATTTTCAGTAGATAGTTTTCTGGCTGCCTCCAATGATATTGCACTGAATCTGCGTTAAATAGTTTTTATGTAACTGTGGCACTTGACTCAAATAAAATCTTGTAAAGGAATCGTAAAATATCATTGCTGAACTGTGTGCATGTCACAGGGTTCGAATAATGTTTCTTTTGAAGTTTGGTTGACAATAATCATCTGCAAGTGCGGCATAGTTCATTTGTAAATTTAAGGTGCAAAGTGTGTGTATGCTCCATAATTTTTACTGTAACGAAAATTTGAAAACCTATGTCCGGAAAAAAAAATTAATATAAAATTGAAAACAGTTGCGCGGGATGTAAAATTTACATGACTGAAAAAAGGAAACTTTTTAAAAGAGTATAAAGGAAAGAAAAATTACATGCCCACAGCCAGAACTTTATAATCTTCAATTAATTATCACTATTCATAACTGATAATGAGAAACAAGTACACTGTAAATATATATTGCATTGGATTTTCGCTCAAAGATAAGAAGAAATGTTTAAGAATCCAATGCTATAAGAAAACTAGGGATAGGATTGGAAGGAAAGCAGTTTAAAAATTACAAACAAGTCAGTTTTTCCGGATTTTTCCCGATTGCAGCATCAGTTATTGCATGCACCTGTTCACCACGTTCATTTAGGCAGCGGGCTAGACTTGACAGTGATTTATGGGCATGACATGCCCACCGGGCCGGGTAGCTCAGTGCTTTGGCTGTCCAAACTAAAATTTCAGTTAGAAGAGAAAATTCAATGCCGTGTTCAACCTTTAGGCCTTATCAAATAAAAAAATTATGATTTCTTGCCACGTTGTTATGTATACTCTGTGTTGCTTAATTTGTTCCTATAAGTTTGAGTTGGTGGTTATATTGTTTTACTATATTTATTTCATTTCCTTCAACTACCATTGCATCTTCAGGATCCTTAAACTTATATATATGCTTCTGAGAGCGCGATATTTTTATACTTTTTTTGCTTCTACTTTAATAAAAACAAATTTATAAGTATAGTTTAGATAATAGAAACTTTAGCAACAATAGTCTTTCCCCCTCTCTCCTCTTTACATGCATTACATTCTTTTACGATTATAATGGAATAGAAATATTTATTTTTTGCAATGACAGTATGTATCATGCTGTCTTTTTTTTTTTTTAAGATCAATCATTCTACCTCTATCTATTTTTCATCTTATTGAAGCCTAAAAGTGTCATTGTACAATAAAACCATGTTATGTAATTTCAGTGCATGGTGCAATATATTCAAGTAAAAAATCATTATCTCTGGAACTATGGAACTTTGCCGGTCAATATATGAAAGACCAAGACCGCTTTTTTATTATATTATTATTATCATTGGCATTCTTATTACTGTTATTGTTATTATGATTATTAGTAATAGTTGTAGTACTAGTAGTAGTAGCAGCAGCAGCAGCAGCAGCAGCAGCAGCAGCAGCAATATAAGTATTATTATTATTATTACTGGAATGCTGTATAATTCATTCTACAAACGAGTGAGTGGAACCACACACCATGATTCAGAGGAAAGAGAGAGAGAGTAGATATAATATAAAATACTACTTTAAATTAAAAAATATATACAAAATACTACTTTAAATTAAAAAAAAGTAATACAAGATGCTACTTTAAATAAAGAATGAGATTCAAACAGGGTTTTAAAATGTGGTTATGTATGTGCATAAAACAAAATTGGGATTTAAAAATACTACCCAAATTAGAACTGTAGATCGATTGGTAGTCTACCAGATTCAGATCAGCCTAGATGTTTAAGATCTAAATCAATAAAATTAAAATTATTTTGTCAGATTCAGACGTATATTTACTCTAGAGATCTAGAAATCAACTCTGATGGAGTTTTATGTGTAGTTTACGCAGAAAAACGTGACATTATCAGATTTGTGACTGATTTAAATGTCTGCCTAAAATATTTGGTTTCAAATGCTTCATAGGGTTTATAGGGTTATAAAATGTCGTTTTCTAAATCTGTAAAACAACTTCAATATTTCAAAATATGCCCACATAAAATGGCATGATCTAAAGTAAAATATTTATATTTTTGTGGATTTTATTGACGCCCTCCAAAAATTTGTATAAGCAACACATGTTTGAGCTTAGCTCCATTATAATAGGATTATTGTTATTTCTCCTCCTCCTCCTCCCTCCTCCTCCTCCTCC
>BLXT01007619.1:553953-565064 GCA_019648995.1 Plakobranchus ocellatus | reverse complement strand
GGGGGGAAGGGTTTGATCAATATTGGCACAATTGGCTTTGCTATTGTGTGAGACATAAGATCCTCAGTGCAGGTCAATGAATTTTTATTGATTTCATGTGCCCATCCAGCACAAACTTGATAGCTGGCTCTTCAAGATAATGCTGGACAAAAGTAAAGATGTCAACAAAAGCAAAGGCTAACTATTCAAAGAGTCATTTGGATATTACCCCTGGTTGTCCTACATTTGTTCTGACTTTGGGATTCACATTACTTTTTTTTTTTAACCTACTCAGATATTGTTATTAACATGATAACTGTAATTTGCAAAGTTTCAAAGCAAATCGAATTTTTTCTTTAGGCTGTTTGGACATAAAATATGTTAGATTATCACAGAATAGATTTCAAGCTAAGAATACCAAATGTTCGAGATTGAGATATAAATTGTTCAATTTAAAAGATAGCGAAGTGTATCATATTATTGCAAATCTCTTTCTCAATATTCATTTGGCTTCTTCTACACTGTCATATATTCTGTCATGTGATTCCTTTACTTTTAGCACAGAAATTTATGGATGGAAACACAATTAGAACTGTTTATCTATAAAATTTGAAATATTCTGCTTTAGGCAATCATCGTGTGTCAGATAATAGCCTCAAGCTGCTGGGCCGCATGTGTCCAGAATTACGTCATGTTTATGTGGCTGATTGTCAGAGGTTAACTGATGCCACTCTCCTATGATTGCAAATCTCTTTCTCAATATTCATTTGGCTTCTTCTACACTGTCATATATTCTGTCATGTGATTCCTTTACTTTTAGCACAGAAATTTGTGGATGGATACACAATTAGAACTGTTTATCAATAAAATTTGAAATATTCTGTTTTAGGCAATCATCGTGTGTCAGATAATAGCCTCAAGCTGCTGGGCCACATGTGTCCAGAATTACGTCATGTTTATGTGGCTGATTGTCAGAGGTTAACTGATGCCACTCTCAAAGCACTGTCTGGTTGCAAAAATCTCACAGTCCTGAACTTGGCAGATTGTGTTCGGTAAGGGAACTTCACTGTATTTCTTGATAAATTTTTATGGCACTAAAATGGTAGTGCTTGAAGATATAAGACAATCCTCTGAGTAGCAATGTTAAAATTTTCCCGTGATATATGCATTAGTGAATTCAATCTTTAGTTGTTTCTTCAATTTTCCCCTCTGCATACTGCAATGCTAAATTTTCTGTGAATTTACCTAACAAGTATATTTCATTGCTTGTAAAACCCCTTGCTGTATTTAATTGAAGGTAAACTCATCTAATTTCTTGCACCATCAGCATGCACTTACTTCTTCCCAAGCCTGGCACAGTACATTCTGTGAACATTGCTCATATCAACATTTTGCACATATTTATCCAGTTATATTAAATTTCAATTCTTTTCTTCTGTTGTCAATAAAAAAATGTATTTTTATATGTTGAAAAGATTTTCATAGCTAACATATTTAAGTTTTTTTTTACATAGACCTACACATTTTGAGGTTGCAAAATGCTTTGGAGGCTTTTGAAGATGTAAGAAGAGAGATAAGAGTAAGAATTTAAACAGGAGAGCATTTTTCCCTTTTTTGCTTTTGTATGTTAATTCATCAACATTATCCTATATTGACATAACATCATTAGTTTCTTTCGTGTCCTTACATTTGTAGGGCATTGTATTGCATAGACATAAAAACGAGAAGATTTAACTCTACAGAGATAGTGAGTAAAAGAGAGAAAGAGATACGAAGTGAGAGAGAAGGAGACAAAATAAAGACAACATACTAACATGCAGCACAGCAGTTATGATGCTGCAGTTTATCTGGGAATAAATGAAAATCTTGATTGATACAATAGAAAGCTCTGGATATATATCTACGCAATATATCAAAGTGAATTGTACGGAAAAAATTGTCAAGTACAATTTTTTTTCATTGTCTGCAACATTCTGTTACTGCTGCACTTGGACTAATCTTTCTTATTATTGTGTCGTCCTCGAAGGATCAGTGATGCAGGAGTCAGACATCTCATGGAAGGCCCAGCAGCTGCTAGACTGAGAGAATTAAACCTCACAAACTGTGTGCGGGTAGGTGACATGGCCATGGTCAATGTTCATAAAAGGTAAGTAAAATCTTTGCATACCTTACTTCATCTGTTTGTATAATCAAGAGATATTCATGTGCACCATCCAATATTCCACTATGTTTTGCTCATGCTTTAACTGTCGGCCTATTGTGATAAATGTAATAGTTAATGAAAGCAAACTATGTGGTATTCAGCGTGTAGGTTCTACTTTGTTTCAAAGAAGTTTAAGTTGCGGTTGTGTTTTTCTGTTGCATTAGGGATATAAACTGTAGCAATAAAAAATAAAAGTTAAATTTTAAATTAAATCAAGTTTTAAATTGTTTGTTGCGGTTGACTGGGTTTTTTTTTTAAGTAAAGGTTTTTTTAATTGATGAGGAAGTTGATGCTGGGTTATTGAAATATAAGCTGTTGTTCAAAATTACCATAGTTATTTATGCATTTTTGTTATCGTATATATATATATATATATATATATATATATATATATATATATATACACGATTTTAAACAGTTATTTTTGAAATGTACACTTTGGTCATTTTTATCCTATTTCTTTGTATTCATCTATTAATATAATAACACATAAAAAAGAAAAGCATAAAGTATATATTTTTACTTCATGGTTGATCTTGTTCTTATTACATGTATTATTTTATTTATGATGATTATTATTGTTGCTGTTGTTGTTGTCATTGTTGTGTGTGAAAGTAGTATCAGCAGGGACAGTGGCTGTGGCAGCAGCAACATTAGCAGTAATAGCAGCATTAGTATAATGGAAGCATCAATCCTTAAAAAGGGCTGCTATTATTATTAGTATTTGTTAATATTTTAATTTTTTATGTGTCACTGTTGCAGTTGCAGTTTCTATTACTGTCAGTTTTATTCTTCTTATTGGCATTCTTTGCCGGCCACTCCAACTGTGCAGATGCCACAACCTTACTTACCTGAATGTGAACTTCTGTGAGCACATCAGTGAGGCAGGAATAGAACTGCTGGGACAGATACACAGCCTCGTTGCCTTGGATGTTAGCGGCTGTAATTGTGGAGATCAGGTCAGTTGGCCAGATAAGATACAAGATAAATCCATCTCCCCTCCTGAAAGAAGCTGCAAGAACTACTTATGATAATTGTGCAAAATACTTGCAAATGCAAAATGCTCTTTTATAAGCTTTTTTTACAACTTTTTTTTCAAGTTACAGCCATTTGGTGCCTATAGGATTATTAAAGATTATGATCGGTAAACAAGGATAAATTCAGGGAAAGGAGTAACATTTATCTTGTTGGTTTTTTGTTTTTTGTCCAAAGCTTTTGCTAATTCAATCCTGTGCAAAAGAATTGCAATAAGCAATGAATATGGCAACAAGAATTTATCTTGAAATTTTATTGTTAAGCAAAATCATACTTGGGTTTATTTTATTTATTTGGGGGGGTTGAGAAAGTTTAATCATTTGATAGATAAAAAAGAAAACTGCTTGATCCACTTTGTGCATGCTTTGAAATTATGCACTGAAAATATATAATCTATGTTGTTTTGGCAGGGTCTGTCCGCTCTTGGCAACAACTCTCGCCTACGTGACGTAGTTCTGTCAGAGAGCAGTAACATTACAGATCTGGGTCTGCAGAAGTTTGCTCAACAGTGTAAGGAAATAGAGCGCTTAGACCTGTCCCACTGCATGGTGAGTTTAATCTGCAGAAGATAAATAAGGCATCTATGCCATTTTAATTAACTTACGTATTGTTTTAATCCCTTAAGCTATACAAATAACCTGTATGGAAGTAATGGTATATTTTTGCCTAACAATTCTTTTCTTTCTTATTATTCGAAAGTAATTGATGAGGAGCTTTTTAAAAAGCCTCCTCCTATTCACAGAGGCCCAACTAGAAGGAAGAATGGACATGACTACACAGTGTTGTATTCTTATTATTAACACAAAGCTCATTAATAAGAAAAAGATAGGTACTGGGTATTAAAGACATGCTCCATGCAAATCTGTCTTCAGTCTTATATAGCCTTTTTTTTTTCATCTTCCTTTCTTCCTGAACCTGATAGAACTTGACAGATGGTGCCATAAAAAACTTGGCTTTCTGTTGTCGTATGCTCACCGTCCTCAACCTTGCTGGCTGCAAGCATGTGAGTTTCCCTTGCCTGGTGTTTGGTTGTTGGCTCTTTAAAATCAATTTGTTTTTGTTTTCTTTGAGGAGGCATTTATTTTGTGATTGAAAATTGGAAATTCAGAATTCTCAAAAATGTTCACATGTAGCAATTATTGTTACTGCTGTCACTTTTTCTTTGATGAGCTTTATTCATGCTCAGGTTACTTGGGGTCTCAATTTTTTTTTATACCTAAACAAATTGTAAAATTCATTCTCAATTCCATTCTGTTATTACTGTGCACAAGAGAGCATGATTAGAACTATGTTTGATCCAAGCAGATGTCAAACCTTGAGTCACATGAGCTATGAAAAAAAAATCATTTCTCTTAATTTCCTTACGAAAACTTGATGATATGAGAACTAGTACATGAAACTTAAAACAAGAAATCTCTATAGACTAATCCAAAACAAAGATGTGAGAAATTTGAAATCCTTTTTTTTTTAATGTGTATATCATTTTGAATAAATACCACCATCTTGTATGGGGTTATAAAGATTTGAAGAACATATTTCAATAAGGGAAAAGAATTCATTGACGTCCGAAAGAGACATTGTAAAGAACAAAAACAAGACAAGGTGCATTTTTAAAAATCTCTAATATCTCTAATATGCATTGAACTCTTCCTTTTCATCTTTTTTTTTCTGCAACACATGATTTGCATTGAATGAAAAGGATTTTTCATTTAGTGTTTTTAGTGCAAGACAGAATAAGAAAAAGATCCAGTCATTTTGGTATCATGCAAGGTTCAAGACGATTAGTGGCAGTTTATTCAAATATTAAACCAAACAGTTATCGTTTATAACTGACATGAATTTCAATCAAAGCTGTAAGACTTGTTTGTTTTTTAGGCCAGACCTAATTAGTTGGTTGTTACAAATGAAACTTCTGGGCAAAAAAAGGAATTTTGACTGTTGTTCTTCTTTGAAATGTTCTTTTTTTTTCAAAAATATTAAAAATACTTTGTACTCCTATATATTACTATTAGCCCTGACTTAGCTAGCTGTAGTCAATTTTCATCAATGCTAATTTCACAGGCTTAAGTTTCAGGCTGTATAAATATTATAAAATATTCAAACTGCAACTTCCAAGCACTTGTTTGCATTAGTCTTGAGATATTTGTTACCTTAAGACCAAGTGATTACCTTGCAGCATAAAAAATGTCTTTGACATACTGTCTGACCATTAGGTTACTGACTTAAGCATTCAGTACCTGTCTGGTGTATGTCACTACCTGACTCAGCTCGACATCAGTGGATGTATTCACATCAGGTAAGAAATTCTATTATTAACAACTATTTTTTTAAATCGCTGTTTCTTTTTGTTTTGTTTATTTCACTGTCACCTTATTCTTTTTTTCTATTTAGATTGGTGGTTAACTGTTTACAGTTGCTGATAGGAAGAGATCTGGATGGACATGTTATACACTTTGAAAGCACATACTTTTTTCCAAATTTTATCCTCAAATTCTATTTCTTGCAAAATCATGTGCCTCATCTGAGTTTTTCTTTGATATCAATAATATTGCAACCATTATAGTGTACATAAGTAAAATAAAAAGTAAGCAAATTGAAGAAAAAAATCTTATACCAGTGAATCTCCTGATTTTTTTATTTTGGAACATTTTTAAGCATGATAGACTTGTATGATTTTCTTGTTTTTTAGGAGTTTTTTGCTTGGATACTTGGGTATATTTTTTACTTAGACCTTGCTAACTTATGTTAAAGAATTGATTTTTTTTTCTTTAGTGACAAAGCTTTGAAATACCTGAGGAAGGGATGCAAAAAGCTGCGCTGCCTGAATATGATGTATTGCAAAAAAATCACAAAGTGAGTTTCACAGTCACAACCCATTATTGTAATAATGAAATGTTCACATTTTTTTAACCTGCCATCTGAAACTTAAGTCTGATACTGGTAAATCAACTATGTCAAATAATTTCTCTTAAATGAAAGTTAGTATTGGTTTTTGTTGTTGTTTTTGTTGTTTGGCTTTGTTATTATTGAACTTAAAATCTTTAGGTGATAGGGCTCAATTCTCATGTTTCAAAATTGTGGTTGTACTTTGTAGGGATCAAATTAATTGTGAGTGAGTCTGTCTGAGAAAATCAGTCGCATGGTGAAGGCATATCAAAATTGAGTTTGATGTGTTTTCACATAGTGTGGCATTTTTCTGAATACTTTAAAACTTATTTGACCTCAATGTGTTGATGTTCTGATTTTTGGTGAATTTTATGAATACAAAATTTAAGAAAATTGATTTTGAGAAAATCGCATTCAAATGCTCTCAAAATTTGACAAATTCCATTTACCAGATACCTTTAAAAAACTTAAATAAAATATTTTGAAGTATTTTTTTCAATTTAGGAGCTGAGTATAATGTAAAAAAGTGGACAAAGAACAAGACAAAAGCGAAAGTACTATTTTTGGGGATAGTCGTTTTTTTCATGTTTTGGGCCTCATAACTCAGTTTGGCTTCCCTTCACCAAACGACCAATTTTGTCAGACTCTCACACAATTTTTTTCTCTGTTTCCAATGGTAAATATTATGATAAAAAAGAAAAGATATCACTGTTCAGACCAAACTGAAGATGTTACATAACAGGCAACATAAGAAAGAACCCCCAAAAAGGAAATCCCCAAATAATCTAATAATGTCATCTGTCACCCTCAGTAAGATTTTAGAGAACAGTGACGAGACAGAATAATTAAGACCCTCTTAGATGAAAGTTCACAGAGTTCAAATTATGAGAATTTCAGTGTTTATATTTTTTGTTGAGAAATCACTATATTTGGAGAGTCATCATTGATAAAGTAACACATTTTGGAAGTTAAAATTTGGTCACAATTGTTTGTTTAGTGAGTGTATTTGTGGTTTTTTTTTTTTAAAGATAAGCTTGAGATATTATACAGAAGACAAAAAAAAATGCATGCTTTCTTTCATCATTCAATTCTGATTGGTTGAGTATGTGATGTAGGCTTTGCAGATCTATGAAATAATTAATTATTAATTATTTTTTTTTATTGTAGAATGGACTACTCGAGAGTAGATTTCTTTAACTTCTTAAGGAATTAAAACCTCCAGCATATCCATATATCTATTTATCCTTCGCATCTTTCTTCTCAGTAAAGCAACAGTACAAGTTCAAAATGTTCCCTAAGTATATGATCTGAAGATTAAATAAAGCAAGTTTTACCTAGGTGAATGATTCATAAAATAAAACAAGGTTGAGAAGCTTTTATTATTTATTTAAAAAAAAAAAACATTGACCATAAAATGTTTATTTCAGTTCAAACATTCTTTCCTTTCCATCAACAGACATGCCACTCAGAAAATCCAGCGGCACATACAAGTTGTAGAGTACAGCAATGATGAGGTGCCTGCTTACTTTGGATACTAAGACTTACAAATATGGTCTCTTTATTAATACAGTGTTTAATATGTTGTGATTAATCCTTGTAAAGTTTATGTAAATAGTTATAATATTGCCCCTTATTGTTTGTGTATCATTCGAAGACAAGAAAGAATCAAGTGAAAGAAGAAGCAATAATTCTTTTCATTTTTTTTAAAAGTATACAATAGTCAAACCGTAAAATGGTAAACTGACTCTGTATTGGTAGAAGATGCCACTGTGGCCATATAAGATTTTTTAAAAACTTAGATGTTAAACCTTAGCTAGTAAGACTCTTCTCTCACACCCAAAGCCTATACTTTAGTCTATACCATCAACCATATGACTCACATATTGCAGGAATTTTGTAGAGAGTGTTAGCTTAGAAGTACATTTATTATACAGCAAATTTCACGAAGATTAGGAATTTCTCTTTCTTATATTAGGTGGGGCATAAATGGTAATTGATACAGTAGTCTTGAAATGCTGCAGGTTTGAGCCCACCACCTCCGTCCTGGCCCGTAAAAAAAGTAAAGTGAGTCCCACGTTTAGTCCAAGCATCAGGGAACCAGGAATAGGGTCCTGATTGTTCTTAGCATACGGCATTATGAGGTAGTTTGCCATTGCTTTCCTCGCCACCTTTACTTTCACCTAATCTTTATCTACCCATTTAGTGTTGGGTGGACATGGAGGAGCAATGATAAGTTGATTTGGCCTGGCCTAGCTATGGCCTAAAAAGCCTGGGAAACCTTATAGTGATTGGGCTGTTTGCATAGATATACTCTTATGTTACCTCTAGAAGAACATTTTTTTTGTAAATATTGTACGGTGAAAGTATGCACAATTTTGTAAAAAAACAATTTTTTTTGGTTTCACACTTTCTATATTTATACCATTATGCATTATAATGATGTGCTGAGATCATGAAAAATCAGATTTCTATCAACTTAAATCATTTTCAATATATGGACTTTTATGCATTATTGCTGAGTTGTTTTTTTTTTTGCTTTTGAAGCAAAATTCATTGATGTAGCTTGGACATAGATCAAGATTTAAGGCCATCAAAGTGTTCAGCAACAAATTTCGTGTTTAGACCTCAACATATTTTTTAAATTTTTTTTATTAATTTTGATTGGAGGCTGATTTCTGCTGGCCAACTTCATATATACATATATATATATATATATATATGATCAACTCTTAGTATAGACTCAAGTCCATTCATAGCATTAACCTTGGTTGTGGCATCAGAAACCTACTTTGACAGTGTAGGCCCTTTTCAATTCTTGAAGGACATTATAAAAAAATTGTCTTGTACCAGGTGTGAATAAGAATAAGTGTTTGGCTGTAACGGTTATATCATTCATGGAATAACACAATTTATAAAGCTTTTCGTGGATAATAGTACACAAGTATTTTTATTCCTGAATGCATTCTTTGCCCTTAGCCACTTTTATTCACTTAACCTAGTGCCAGCTGATAGTTTGGTGAACACAATCTTTGGAAGGGTTTCTTCCTATATTTATATATAATATATGAACAGGATTTAACCATCTAACTGAATAATAAATTTGTGCTTCAACCTGAGCAAATTCAACTGAATCAAGGAAGCTGGCCATGTATTATTATTAAAATATTTTTTTTAACCATTGAAAACTTTGAGGCTGATATTTTGGCCTTAGAGGATTGTCTAGCCAAAAGCATAATAGGGCTGATTGTAACAAAAACTAGACTTAGGGCTTGCTATTGAACGCACGTCAACTCGAGAATTCTATTTTAAGGGAAGTTTATTTATGCAAAGCGAACGAGAGTTCATTACGTAAACGAACGTGACTCATGTTCTATTTTTAGCCCAAAGATTTCCCTTATGTCTTCTCGAAAGAATGCTTTGTTTTATTTTAGGATTATGATGTAAAGTTCTAGATCTATATTTTTGAACTTTCTGCGCTTGCATTATGGGATAGATTTCCAGAAATTTGTAGATCTTTTAGGAAAAAGTATAAATACCGGGTGAAGATAAGTAAAGGTATCACACAGAGTAGGCAGAGAGTTCACAGAGATCACACAGAGTATGCAGAGAGTTCAGAGAGATCAAAGAGATATCAATGTATAACGATTACTCACATACATAAAGCTAGATCTAGTTTTTTTACCAACGGCCTATGTGAATATTGTCTGATTTGATTTCCTGCTGTTGAGTTAAATAAACTTTTTTTTTACGTTTTCACACAATCTCCAGCGTTGCATTATTTTCAGCTAGATCTATATCGATCTAAAGAACTCAACATCCCACATCAGAGGTATTATCTACCTTTTATTTCTGGTGTTCCTGACACTGATATTTTCATCATTTTTGAGGTGAGACAAAGGAAATTTAGAATTTTCCACCTAAAATTTCTTTTAATGGCTTTAATAATTTTGGGCAGGTTAATCTCAAATTGGAAAGTGCTAAAGATTAATCATTTTTGTGATAAGATATATAGTTGCTCATGCAACCAGCTCCTTTAGTATTACAAATAAGAAAATAAGAAAATCTGAATGAGCATTATATAATTATGCATAATGTAAAGCTCTTCACAAATTAATATAATTCATTATCAGCTTCCTTTGCAGGCAATGGCCTTTACATGAACTGAAAAATGTCTTGTGTTATTTTTCCATTAGCTTGTATTGATTTGTTTTTACAAAAATGAGAAAACACTAATTTACTAAAAATAAAAGTATATTTGGAATTATTTCATTTCTATTTAGTTGCTATTGTTGATACTGTATTTACAACTTTGAAATAAGTTGGTTCAAAATATATTTCATCTTATAAAAGAAATGCAATATTCTTCTGAAGCATCATGTTGGATCTGTGAGACTGCAGATAAGAGCTAAAAAGTATTACATTTAAGAATAAAATCTGTGTACATGAATTATTTTTATTCACTTTGTTTTGTTTTTTTTTTTGCTTTTTTTTTTTGGAGGGGGGTGTTAAACTAACACTTGTACTAATTGCAACACAGCATCTATGTTGATTTTACTCAGTTAACAAAAAAATATTTATGATGAAAAGAAAATATGAGAAACTAAAAAAAATCAATCTGAACTTGGCAAAATAAATATGAAGTCTCATTTTGGACATGCTGAGTTATGAGGGCAATGTAAAGTATAAGTTTATATGATTTAGCATTAAAAAAAAGAAAGAAAAGTAATTTGATAATTTTACCACTTTCTTTATCGTGCACTTTTCAGTATAGTCGGTGGGCCAGTAGATGAAACCATCCCCCCCCTCCCCCCCCCTGGGGGGGGATTGCCCACTTGGTTATTATTGTTCATGGTCATGGTCCGCTCCCGAAACAGGTTGTTAGCATAAAAAAAAGTGTCATCTTCACAGAGTTATGGCCCTTGAATTGAAAGGTCATTTTGTCCATTTTCTTCAAAAATGAGATAAACATGTTTTTGACAATGCATTTTTTCATAAAATTCAGAACTGT
>BLXT01007619.1:494790-522079 GCA_019648995.1 Plakobranchus ocellatus | reverse complement strand
TATATACACACAAACAAGCACGTTTGCCCGTTAAAATGAATGGGAAAGGAGAAGGCATTTTCCTGAACCGTGCTATGCTCAGCCATAATTTTTTGTGGAACATAATCTACCTATCTCAGTGTCAAATTTAGTACATAAAAACCAAGAAATACTTAATGATTTTAAAAAGTTATATTTTTCAGCATATAAATCGTGGTTTGCCTTAACCTATATGCTGAGAAATTTCTTATAACATTACGACTTTAACAGATTTCTCTAAACCTGAACAGGACCATAATCTACCTAACTTGGGTATACATGCAGTAAACAAAATGCAAAGAACGCTTGAATTAAAAAAAAAAGTGAATAATTTATGAACCAAAATGGAAACCAAAGAATCAGCCGCCTGAAATGTAAGCCTTATTCCAGTATATTTCTTGACCAAGACTGAATGATCACTGCTTTTGTAGCAAGGCAAAAAAAAACTGACATTCTTTGGTAAATGAAGTGAAACTCCCAGAACAAAAACATAAACCAAAGAAAGGTGCTTTGCATACCGCAGCCTTAATAAGGTTTAATTTTTAAACTGAGAATCATTTCATGTCAGCTATGAATGGAGTTTGTATTCTATCATTTTGAAGGGCTTGGGACCTGCAACAAGTAATTAAAAATTAATCTTGCAGCTGCCATAATTTATTCAGTATTTATGCCCTATGACCTTGAGATGTAATGTCCTTCACTCAGAACAAAAGTAAACCAATTGAAGTTACTGTTATGTGATGCAACCTCATTTCAATTTATCCTTGTCTGAGCAGGATCCTGAAGTCTGGAAGTTAACTTCTTGGAGAGAATTTCAGCAATGAAAGAGGGACTTTTTGCATAATTTGAAAGAAATCCCTATATACAATCCAATTTTAAAGTAGAAGGACTTGAAGTCTATAAAAACAAATATAAGTCTGAATTAAATCCTGAACAAAACTTAAACAGGAAAGATGAACTACTTTGGAAATAAGGGAAGCATATTTTATATACAAAAACCAAAACCAAACCCTGGAAAAAGCAGAACAGGTCACCCCACAAGGCAGAACACCTTGGAATGGAAGAAGCAGAGGCAGTGAAAGTTTGCAATCAATATATCATTTTAAGATCTAGATTTTGTCACAATTCACTGTGATAATTTAAATGGGATGAAATACTTTGGAAATGAAAAAAGGCATTACTGCATTAAAAAAATCATTCATGAACGCTTGGTATCAGAAAAAAAGAGAAGAGGTCTCCCAGAAAGACAGAGGTTAAGCAAAAGTGGAGAAAGCTTGTAATCAAGGTCCGATTTCAAGATCCTTATTTTGTTGCATTCACTGTGATACAATTTAAATATAGGCCTAAAAAATACGACCTACTAAATTTCACTATTGCGATAAATAAACAAACAGAAAGCTTTAAATAAATTTCTGCTATTCAGGTCTAGGTCTAAAATAGGCCTATTAACTTTGATGTTACGGATTGCAATAATCTAAACATAGAGTGATAATATGATAAGTTTTGCTCCAAATATTGGACTGACAGGTTGTATTCAAAATGTAGCTTTTTTAGTACTTCACTGCAAATTCAAACTTAATTATAAAAAATAACAATAATTAAAGTTAGACCTAATTAAAAATATTCACTATTATAGAAATATTGGAACGGAAAGTATGAAATAAACTTTAGCTATTGAGATACTGATTCTAGATCGAAATGAATATCTAGGCTAGTATTTTAATTTTGCTACCTGGCTTGCAATCATAATCTCAATCCACAATTTCAAGATAGGGCTTTCTCTAAATTTCAGTATTGAGCGATATATAATCAGAATCCTGGAACGAAATTTTGGGAAAGACTTGCCAAATTTAGGCGTATGAATCCTAAAAATGTAGATCTAGATTTCTTGATCCAACAATGTCAAGATGATTTAACTTTATCAGGATTAGGCCCAGATCTTGATCTAGGCCTATCAGGATCTGGATCTACATCTAGACTCTAGGTTCCAATAAATTACCCTGATTCTAGAGTTTAGATCAAACTTGGATGTTGATCTTTAATTCCAATGAAACAGTCTCTCAAGATCTGATCTAGAATCTAGATCCAAATTTAGAGTCTAGGCTAGGCTGAATCTCCATCTAGGCCTACCCACAGATTTTTTGAGTGCTAGGCTTTAAGGCAGGCCTAGATCTAGATCTATAGATTGCCAAGATCTAGAATCTATATCGCTAAAAATTACTATTTAAAACCTTAATTGAGAATCCCACAAAATATAGCATGATCGTGAATTGGATCTAAGAGTCAAGATGTTATCTAAAAATTTGAGCATGTTAGATTTGGATACACGTTCAACTTTCAATGAAGTATTGAAATTGCAGTGCAGAGAGAGCATTAGAGCCTGTAGAGCATCACTTTTATGGTTTCCTTGTTTGGTACGCATAATAATTTTTTCCTCTCAAAATCATGATGTATAAGACGAAAGAATGTCAATTTCTTTACCTGCTTA
Organism: Plakobranchus ocellatus; assembly: GCA_019648995.1. NCBI lineage: Eukaryota > Metazoa > Mollusca > Gastropoda > Plakobranchidae > Plakobranchus > Plakobranchus ocellatus. Next base: position 519,573 of record BLXT01007619.1, on the reverse strand, counting down.
ATTTGAAATAGGTAAATTATTACTTTTATATGATAGTTTGATATTGCTTTAAATCTCTTTGTCATAGCTGCGGTTTCTAATCATAACGTGTTATTTTGTTTTTGTGTACTTGGTTTGGATTTGTGTGTATGCACGTGCCTGTGTGTGTATGTGTGTGTGTGATAGCCAAAAATATGTTTGTTGAAATAAAAAATATGACTTATTAAAATCACACAGTATTCCTTGGTTTTTATTTACTAAATGTGACACTAAGATAGGCAATTATGGTCCACAAAAAATTAAGACTGTGCATAGAGCGGTTCAGGAGATGTGACACTAACGTCAAGCCTAGATGTCGTTAAGCGTTTTATAATATAGATTTAAGATATATATATATATATTTTTTTTTTTTTTTTTTTTAAACTTTAAAGGATGAATATACCAAAATATTTGAAACAAGCTGTCACGAACACCAGAAATAAAAGGTAGATAATACCTCTGATGTAGGACGTTGAGTTCTTTAGATCTATATAGACCTAGCTGGAAAAATAACGGAACTCTGGAGATTGTGTGTAGAACTAAAAAACTGAGTTTATTTAACTCAACAGCAGGAAATCAAATCAAACAATATTCACATAGGCCGTCGATAAGAAAACTAGATCTAGCTTTAAAAAATCTGCGTAATGGCTATACAATGATCTTACTGCAATCTCTATAATCTCTATAAACTCTGAGTACTCTCTCTATGAACTTTCTGCCTACTCTGTGTCTTCTCTGTGTGATCTCTACGAACTCTCTGCCTACTCTGTGTCTTCTCTGTGTGTGATACCTTTATCAATTTTCTCCCAGTATTTATACTTTTTCCAAAAGAAAACTCTACAAATTTCTGGAAATCTATCCCATAATGCAAGCGTAGAATGTTCGAAAATGTAGATCTAGAACGTTACATCATAATCCTAAAATAACAAAAAGCAGTCTTTAAAAAGACATTAGGGAAATCCTTAGGCTAAAAATAGAACATGAGTCACATTCGTTTACGTAATGAATTCTCGTTCGCTTTGCATAAATTAACTTCCCTAAACTGGTTCTTTCTACAATTCTCGAGTTGACGTGCGTTCAACAGCAAGCCCTAAGTCTAGTTTTTTGTTACACAAGCCTTTAAGGGTTTAGCATATTTTTGTTTTTCATCCAAACATAAGCCAGTTGGAATGAGACACACAGGGCATGTGAAACTTTTGAGAAAAAATCGTTTTAATTTTGTTTTATCCCTTCTTTTCACTGCTTTTAAAAATAAATGATAACTCCATTATTTTAACACAGAAACACAATACCTGTATCTGATTTTTAGAATTGCAAAACATATTAAATGCAGGTCTTGGCTGTTGCCAATGATTTAAAATGTTTAAAAAGCAACTTTTGACTCATTGTGACTAGTCATGAGACATGTTTCCAATGCCCTTTTATAGCTCATTGTAAGATTCGTGAACTGTAATATCAAAATGAGATGTTCTGCGGCAGGAACATATATAATAAATAGTGAGGTTGTCATATTTATCAATTGTTTTCCATCAAAATTTGTGCAAAATTTTGGAAAAATCTTTCAGTACTTGATTCATTTAAAATTCATAGTTGAAGATCTCCAGCAAGTATAAAATCTACTTTTCAATGACCGATTTTGCAGCAAAACATCTTACTTTGTGATGACACTACACTTGTTGTAAGATAGATACACCTGCCTTCAGGAAATCCCATTGTGTTAACAATCAGAGGAGGTTTGTCTTCCAGGTCTGTGTAGGCTGGAAGAACATGCTTCAAACATTTGATGTACATACTAGGGTCATAACCCGCTTTAATCTCGCCATAAAATACCATCCTGAAAAAATCCAGTTACTTTATGTCTGTTGCTTACGTATTTTTTTCTCTTCTAAATGATAAGTAAATACATGGGCTCATAGGTCTTGATCTTAATAATACATTTATGGCATGGACAAATAAATTGTTGAAGTATATCCAGTCTTACATATATTAACTTGCTTTATCTTGTCGACAAAAAACAAGATCTTGTTTCATTTATATAAATTCTTTAACCCCAACCTAAAAAAATAAACCTTTTGAAAATATCTTTATTAAGTAAAGTTTTTAGTTTCTTCTCTCTAATAGTGGTAGCACTTACTGTTGTGTTTGACAGTTAATTAAATTATTCCTTTACTTATGTACCAAATGCCCTAAAAACAAGGCAGACATTTTCTCAGCTCATGCATGCTGGACTGAAGAACTGGGCTTCCAGAAAAAAAAGTAGTTATCTTTGTAAAGAAATTAAAAGCGTTGGAGAAGAGGGGAGAAAATAAATCTCCGCTCTGTCTACAGAACTGACTTAGATAAATTAATACTGACCTTTCTGCATGACGCTGATGGCAAAAGGGTTGTCCTGAAATATATTTGTACAAAATTTCATTTACTTAAAGTTTTTCATAACCAAATCTAGAAAAAAACGTAGGCTATTTATATGCCATAGTAAAAAATCAAATGGGACAAACAAGTACCTTAGAAGGCTGTTGAGGATATTTCATATAAATTTTCTGATTTAACCCTAAAGTATGTAATTTTCATTGACCATCTTGAATTTGAGATAGGTAGAAAGCTGATGATAATTACTTAATAGATTAGGACAGAACATTATACCTTGACACCAAACCTAAAGAGTGGAATAGTACATGCAAATATTTGGAGAAAAACAATTTTTTTTTTTTTCTCTCTTCCATTGCTTTTTTTTTTTTTTTTTAATAAGTTAAAACCCCTCAATCTTGGTCCAGAATTACAAAATATCAATCCATTTTCTCTATGCCAAAGCTTATAAAATGCAGTTTTAAACTGATTCAACGCTTTAAAATGTTTGAAAATGCAACCTCTGACACAAGATAAATAATAAATCCTTTATAGAATTCAGTGATTAAAGTTTCATTTGCTTTCTTCATGCTATTTGAAATCTCTTTAATCCTCACATGCAACTTTTTCCAATTTTTGTCATGCTTAAAAATCACTTGAAATAGTAAATATGAAATCTTGATCCTTTTTAAGATTGACAATAATCTTGACAAAAACAACATGTTAAAGCATAGGTGAAGCAGATGAAGATAAAGAATATCAATACATCAAATGTGTTATACAAAATCATCACAAACCTAATATTGGCTTGTCAATAATATGAAATGAGAGGGTTGCAGGGGGAGAAAACTCTGTCTGACCCACATCACATTCCAAAAAACCAACAGCTTTCACACTGTAACCAAATTAAAAAAAAATTCTCTATTAATATTAATGACATACAAATATTAGTTTAAGAAATCCACAATATTTGAAAATCTATATTTATGGACTGAACAGCTAAGTGAGCTGTTCTTCTAGTTTGGATAATAAAATAGAAATAGATAAATATTAGAAAATAACATTTAGTAAAAATTGCAGAATAAACTTTATTGAAGTAACAGTCCTGTATCTAAGCTATTTTTGCATCAAATCTTCTGGAGTTGTAACAGATAAGGAGACATGATTGATAGACGTTCTGATACTGATAGCATTACAGGACGGACCAATCAGTATCACAGACTTGCCAGGCAAAAATATTAGAAAACAGGAGTGAACCCACCCAAAAAACAGGATTTTGAAGTAAAGAACAGGAGCGTTTTAAGGAATAAACTTTATGGACAGAAAAAGAAGCTTAGATCTCATTCCCATTCAGCGAGAGGTCAGTCAGAATTAATGCTATATAGATCACATCCTTGATGAACCCAGAGAAATTAATAAGATTTAAAATTATAGATTGTTTTATCTGAGTTTTTTTCTCAATACTTCTTACATTTGTTGTTATAAAAAATCATTAAATTTATACTTTAAATCATGATTACTAACAGTTAAGGTAAGGCACATGATGATAATGAGTTCCTTAAACATATTTTGTTTGTTTGAGATCTACTCTAAATCATGATCATCAACAGTTACAGGTTAGGCAAGTTATGATAATAATGAATTTCTTTCAGATGTTAGGTATTTTAATGCAACTGGTATCTTTTTTTTTTCCTTTCAATTTTAGATCTACTTCAAGTAATGATCGCCAAATATTACCTATTACTGGCAAGGCAGGCTACCATGATTAATTTGTTTGGGATCAATTTTGATTAATTTATCTTTTATATTTTCATTGGTGTTTTTTTTTTCCTTGCTAACACTCACACGTAAAATTAATACTTCAATAAACATATGATGATAATGAATTCTAATCAAACTATTGTTTCTTTAAAGTACACCTTGTTTAATCAGGTTTTTGGAGGGGGGGGTTGCCCCGGCCTGCTGTTATTAAAAAAAAAAAGTTACTGGTTTCCAAAACTATACAACCGATGCCTAGGTCTTTTTTGTTTTCTGATTGGCATTAAACTGTGTTGATACAAGATGACCATGAATCTTCGGTCGTGAAGTACAATGATCAAGGTCTGGACTGACTCTAGATCTAATTGCAGGGCATGGTCATTCACATTACATTATGCAAATCCATTGCTTCGCTGAAGTATCTCCGTAGAATCTAAACTTTACTTTTCGGTGTTCACACTTGACAATACACACATGCTTGCGGAACGCCCACACTGGAGGCAGCAGTTCACATGTCCAACAATACATATTTGTAAATACTTTGTTTCTTTGGTGCGAACGCACACCAAGTCGGCTACTTGTAGGAGCGTTAGAGCTATCTTTTGTGTTTTACAGCCTGGTTTTACATCAGAATCTCTGTTGGGTAAGAGAAAGGGAGGGTGCCATTACGTGACCACGCATAATTCTACTGACCATTACTGCGCAAACCTCAAGGCCACTCTCGTTATTTGGGTGGCACTCAGTAACTGCGACATCAGTCCGTCTTGTCGGCTATTACAAGTTGCGTCGCCTCCAGTGTGGGCCTACGCTTAGTTTGCCTGTAGGCTTACTTCGCAACTTGAAGCACTGTCATGACTGGCTCCCAAAGAGTAACAAGATTGCTAGGTTGACCTAGGTAACCAAATATTATTTGTTGAAAGTGAAAACGCGTTTAACCGATTATTTCTCTTTTCTTTTAATTCTCAACAGATAAAACAAACTTCGATATGTCAAAGCTTCCAACCAGAATATCAAGAAAAATCGGGATTTCTCACTTTAAATCGGGAAATCGGGAGACGAGTATTTTCTTTAAAAAATCGGGTGACTCCAGATTAAATCGGGAGACCTGGCATGTCTGGTATCATATTATGATAAAGTTTGAAGTAAGACGAAAGCAATCTCATTACCTTTTCAAAGCAGTGTTGATCAACATGCGGCAAAATGTGGACTTTCCAGAATTTTTGGCTCCACAGCAAAGCCATATGGGCGGTGCTTTGGAGGCTGAAAAATATTTTTCAGGCATTATATATATTTCAAATATTCATTTGAGCACAAATCTTGTTTGACATGACCAAAGACTAGCTAATCAGATTTTGAAAAAACAAATGATTTAAAATGTAATAAACAGGTCATTGATAGATGTCAAAAAGTGGAAAAAAATATGGCAGTTATTTCTTTGGTGAAAAATTTGAAAAAAATATCAAAGCAAAACAAATCTCAAATCTAAGTCATGCAGAGCTACAAATTTCCACCGTTTTTTTATTTTAAGAGGCAGCTCTCTCTTTAGCACATTCCAGGCAAACAAATTCTTCTCCCTCAAGAAAAATTGAAAGGAATTTTTAAACATTGTCTTTGAAATAGATATACAGAGATGTAATGTACATATATAAGTAACAGATTTTTAATTTTTTTTTTGTTTGCAAAGATGGAGATTTTTCTTAAAATGTGGGGAATAAAACCTAAGACCTAAGGTCTTAATTGTGCTCAGTTATTGTTTTAACTCCCGCTTCTAACTAACAATCTAAGAATATTCTTTTTTCAAATGTGAAAAATCCTTATGATTTTCAATAAATCAATAAAATTTGTCCTTGAAAAATTTCCATAAAGCATTGACATAAATGCTTAATAAATTACTATAAATGACTTTTTTTTTTTTCAATTCAGGGGCTTACTATAAAAAAGGATGACCATGACTTAAGAAGCCACAGCAACAAAAACATGATAACTATGAAAAAAAAAATAATAATAAAATATTTAAAGATGATGCATGCATTAAAAAATGACTTCCGAAATTTTACAGTACTTTTCACTATGCAGAAACATTTTCCATTTATTATTCAGCCTGTGATAAGTTAGTCACAAAATGCAATTTCTTTTTTCTTTCTGTGGCAGGCCTGAGACAAGTTACTTAAATCATGAGGTATTCATGGTATTGTTAGATCGATTAAAATGTTAATTAAGAAATTATCTAAGAGAAGCAAACAAGCAAGTCAACTGCTTATGAGCTTCTCATTACTTGCGACAGCAGACACAATGTGACAACTGACACACAAAAAAAGCTGCTGCATCTTACATGTGCTCTTGGCCAACTGAGCCGTCAGTCTCTGCAGAACATCCTCATAATCATGGGACAAAGTGAGACACATTGGCCCCATCTCTTTCATAGGTGCCAACTTTAGTCCTAGCTCTGGCAAAGTGATGCCCTTCAGAGCATGAGCATCTTTCTCCCTTGTTTCCGGCGCTGTGAACAGCTGAGTGTATGGTATGAAGGAAGTGATGTAGTCACTCATTGTTGACTCCAACTTAGTCAGCATGACAAGGGCTACAGTGGATTTCCCAATGCTCTCAAGCTGTTATGAAGGTAGGGAAACATTTTCAGAAACAAAGCTGATATTTTCATCAGTATAAAAAAGCCATTAATTTTCAGAGCATAATAAATATATGAAAAAATGCCCAATGCATCATTGATTTTTTGTTTTCTAATATTCTACTAATGCCAGAAACTTTCAATACCTTATTGCCATTCAGTCTGAATTCACAGGGAACAAGCAAAAAGTTCAGATTATCCAAATATTTAGATTAGCCAAAAATCAGTTTTACAGATACGGTTTTAAATACGGTTCTTGACTTAAGTTTTGTCAACATTCCCCTGAACATTTTTATTGGCTTATAATGGCCATTGGCTGCATTAAATGTTTTTTAAATTTATTTTTTTATCCTTTCTTCATTAAAATTCTTAATTTTTAATTTTGAAGCTTATTTTTCCTCTTGGAAAAGAATCACACCTTTTCTTTTTGTGTGTTATTTTTTGTATTTCATGTGCTGAAAAAAAAGGCAGAAGCCTGGTAATTTTTTAAATCTACCTGAATGTCAAACAATTCAAATCTGTTTGAGTCCTCTGTCTACATAATACACACAGGCTCAAGCAACACTACCATCTCTGCCTTGTGGCTTACATGGCTGCTGTGAAAGGTTGTCTTGTTTTCATCAAATCTTTTGATGAAGCTCCTTATAAATGCACCCAGGAGTGGCTGGCTAGCATATCTCAGCTACACTTCAAAGTCTAGCCCTGCCCTCAACAGTCAATCACTTTCCTTTTAAAGGCATAAGCATAGATGGCCTTGATTACACCTTGATAGACACTTACATGTTTTGTTATCCACAATCTTCGGTCCTTAAAGTCTACCCCCTTTTGTGTGGGGCAACTTTTAAATGACGTTGTTCTTTTCTGCTTTGAATCTTCAAATTCATGTGAAAAGAAATTATAACACACAAAGATCGTGGCAACTTTAGGCTTGAAAAAATTCTGATTAAACAAGTCAGATTCAGATTCTATAAAGCACTTTATGCAAAAAAAAAAAAAAAAATATTCCAAGAAAAAAATTCTCAATATTAAAAAAAAAAATAGATTATCTGAATTCAGATTGAAGTATTTAATCTTGGTTCCGTTATCAGCAAAATCAGACAAAGTGCATATAATTTTTCACACCTATATATATATATATATATATATATATATATATATATATATATATATATATATATATATATATATATATACACACACATACACTGATTGCTGAATAAGCCGTTCTACAATACAAACAGGACAGGTGAGTTAAACAGTAAATTCATTATTCAGAAGAGAGAGAGAGAGAGAGAGAGAGAGAGAGAGAGAGCTCTCAATGAAAGCAACATTTAAGAAATGAATTCTTGCTAGTTAAGATCTAGATGCTCATGGATCTAAAGCTATAATTAGGCCTTGAATCTAGATCTATCAGCCTAATTAAGCGTATCTAGATACAGACAATAGCACCTTGATTAATATATGTAAGCTAGAATCCACACCTTCGAGTCCAGGCACAGCCAAACAATGGATCAGAATCTAGAATCTAGAATGGAATAGCCTTGATAATGAATGATGCCACTTTGCTTACCTAGAATACAGTCCACAATGAAAGCAAGCTAAAATTAGGTCTTGAATCTGGATCTATAATCAGGCCATTCTAGATCTAGATATAATGACGCTTTGATTTAGATATCAAAGCTGGAATCTAGATCTTTGCTTCAAACGCAGCCCACTCTATTCTGTGGTTGCGGCATAAAATTCGAAGTACACACACTTTCACATATATTTTGAAATCCATGCTTTAACATTGTCTACTTTTCTTTTTTTAATTCTTATTATCTTAACATCATATTTTGATACAAATGCAAAATGAGATGCAACTGATAGTTTCAAGGTGCTACACTATCATAATATTCTAATTATTCTGAAGTAACCAGCTTCGAAATATAAGCAATAAAAAAGAATGAAAAAGAAAGAAAAACTGACTTCCTTGTCATTTTCTGATAGGCCAAATGTGAGCAGCTTCTGCCTGACTTCCTCTCTAGTAAGTTTAAATTCATCTGTACATGTACATGTCAACGCAAGGAGACTGCCAGAGGTAGGGGAGAACACTTCATACTGCCTTCCTTCTTCTAGTCTGTAGTTCAGTATGCTGACATTACCTTTTAGTATTGTGACTTTAGCCCGGCCATGAAGATAGGTTGTTGCACATGCAGAAGGAATAAGGACAAAGGCATGGCCTTTATTTTTTAACACATGCAGTCTGAAATTTAAAAAAAATAATAAAAGATATTATATATATTGTATTCATTCTCATTAACTGAAAAAAAAAACCTCCAGCAGCAATAAAGGAATGTATTTTGAGTATGACTCAATGAATATAAATATAAAATAAAAATAAAATACTAGGTAACTAAAAGAACTTAGGAGTTGCCTTAACTAGCAATATATAGAGTGCATCTGAATACATTGACAGAGAATCTATTAATAATATGTTACCACAGACAGAAAGCCAGCATCAATAGGCAAAGTCAAAGCTGATAAAAGTATTAGTGTATTGGTTCCTATTACAGCCAACTTCTGATAAGTCAATGTTTTGGAGGGATTGAAATAAAAACAGACTCATCCATCAAAAGAAGTTAGTGCTTTGACAATAGTCTAAAATTCAGCTTTACATTTGTATTACCAGATAATCACTCAAAAAGCCAACCTGTGTGATAACTCTGCAGGCACCTGTTTGCATTGGTCAGTTTTAAGTGATTTTCTCTCAGGAGCCATGCTGTCATCAGCAGACTGGCGAAAATGTTTTTTAGAAGACGGCTCTTCTCCTCTGCTTCCTGGAAGTAGAGTTCTCAGAGGATTTAAATGTGAAGTAAAATCATCTAGGCAACTATAGGTTTCTTGTTGAATAGTATAGTGACCCATGCTATCTTTGGCCTTAAAGTTCATCAAACTTGTAGGTTTAGGGGCAACAGAAGTCCAGTAATCACCCAATAGGGATTTGGGTTGGTTGGGGGATTGTAAGTCAATGCCAGTGTTATGATGTCTCATATCTACTATTATTGGTGCATGATTTGATGACCGGGGCCTTCGCCATATGCCTTGGTTTGAAGAAGAAACTGCTCCATGGTTTGTTGATTCTCTGTGGTTTTGATTTCCTTGGCTTCTCTTCCAGTCATTACGGCGATCAGACTGTGATTCCTCATCCGATGAATTACTGCTCTGAGGTTTTGTGTACATCTGAGATGAAGTAGATCTTTCCAAGCTGTTTAATCCCATGGATGTAAAATCTATGGACATTAAAGATCTTGTGGGACCCATGCTTGCTTTAAGCCTTGCATGCCTTTCTCTAATATTATGTCTAAATGCATCTCGCTTAGATTTTCTATTTCCTGTTTCTGATTGATCATATTGAGGCAGATCAGCCTTTAATTTTTTCCTTGAAGAGTGGGAACCTTCTGCCAGAGAAGTGTCCCTATGGTCTTTTTTGGGAGAACGCACAACATATGCTGGTTTTTGTGACTTTTTGGGCTTGGTCATACTATTAGTATTACTTGACTCAATACAATTCAATCTGCAAATGAAAAAAAAATGTGTTATATTACTGGTGTTAAAAGATTTTTCTAAATGCAAAATATATTTTTTAAAACTTAGTGTGTGGATAAATGCTATACAGTAAATGTAATTCTTTTTCTCTTCATTAGAAAAATATCTGTCTACAGTCTTGAAATTAAAAACATTTTTTTTAAATTATAGGCTAAATTCTTTTCATAAAGCCATGGCATACATAAATAAGAGCTTTATCAAAAGGAAGGCAAAACTGTATTGACATTTCTTCATCACACCACTATATCATAGTGCATTTATCTTCACAATTCACTCAATACTATATTACCTTTTCATTTACACATTTCAATCCATGACCTCATTGTACTCAATGAAGCATTTATAACCTAGCCTTGATTTACTGGAAGTTCTTCAAAATTTGTTGAAAACTAAAAGTGCATACCAGTAAATAAAGATTCCATGTAGTTTGCTGACATTTTGAAAGATATCTTGGGGGGTCAACACTTACAAATGTACATAGAGAACAGAACAGTAAATTTATGAAAAAAATGAACTGCTCACCAATCTTTTATATTACAGTGAGACCATTAAATGACTTGAGAATAACACTTAAATTTCTTGAGATCACTTGTGTCTTATTTTTAAATTAATTGCTGAAACAAACTTGATCAACTGCAACTTGGCTGCCATTATCCAAAGATGTGACGTGAGGTGATCATTTTTTTCCAAAAAAATTTAAAAGATATCTTTGTTTTTGGACAACATTATTTGTAATTAATGACGATTGTTGGTAAATTTTATAAACTGTCCATAGTTAAATTAACATTGCCTTCATTTCCTCATTAATTGGAATATATCGATGCAGGTATCTGTGCATTTATAAGTCTTTACCAATGGAGGTTTCCATTGGTATTCCAAATCGCACTTACATGAAAATGATACATAACATAGCTGTAGATATCAGACGAAAATGAAAGCACTAAAATCCATTGATATCATTTATGATGGTTGATATTTTTATTCTAATTCCATTAATACTATGCTTCCAACCAATTTTCCTGCATAAACGTGATAAGCCACATCAATGTGCGTCATGAGGTTCATGCAAGGAAATCTAGTGACATTTATGAGAGTGTAAGAGTTTACTAGTTTGGATGCAGTTCATGAATTGACCGAGATCTAGGCATGTTTTTGACTCTTTCAATTAAAATTATCGAAGTGATTATTTTTCCGAACACTTTTGGTTTCACTTTGAGTGCATTGGGATGACAGATCAAGACAGTCCCTATTATTTACAGCATTACACTGAATATGGGCACTACTGAACTTCTGCGGTCCCCTTTGCTTACATCATGGTCCCCATCAATATAGAATCGGAAGTTACCGCAGATTTGCTAGAAGGTAATATGACTAGAAGTCTATGCCACAATGTCAAAGCAGTGATCTCAGTGCTTTGAATGGAAGTGATCTCAGGCTTTCGGCCCCCACCCAAAAATTATTTACAATGGTGGCTTAAATTTGGAAGTGATCTCAGGCTTCTTATCAACGTGGCCTACATTGTGGAAGTTGAAGTACTGCTCTTATTCTTTAAATCCTGTGACAAAAAAAATTAGAATCAAGATGTATAGTTAAAGCTAAAATCACGAAAGTAAACAGTATGAAAATAGTTAACATACATAGACAAAAAATATCAAGATAAGTTCGTAATATTTATGGAATTCAAGTCTAAATTTTCACATGGCTGTTTATCCTACAAATCTTAGTTTCCAACTAGATCTGTAATTGATACTTTTGACCCCTAGCGTCTTGTGGGCACTGAAGTGCAACCAACGGCAACTTCATCTAGATTTGTCTGCTAGGCGAAGAAATCTTTTTTTATAGAAATTTTGTCAGTTTTAATTACTTGTCAATAAATTATTTTGATTGCCACATAAATAAAATTGGTACAATTATAAACACCATTTCAGGCTGTATAAAATGAATTTACTTTTATATACATTGCAGCTTGTACAAACACCTGAATAATCAACAAATCAAGGCTCTACACACACCATGAGAGAGCAGTATAGTCATTAGGAAATTAATTAATTAATACTCATAGAATTTTTTACATAAACAAAATTGACATGTATGTTATTCTTAAGTATTAACGCTTCAATGGCAGGCAAAATTATTCAGGGTTCATGAAAAGGAAAGGAGTTAGGAGCTTGGATCTTTGAGTACAAAGGGTCTATTTATGTACTATTAGTAACACTAACATAGCTTCTGGAATTCAGGTACTGATTTTAGGAACATTGTATAGGGCTATGCAACACATAAATCTTCCAAAATCAGGGAAATCTAAGAACACTAAATTACAGGGACAAACAGAACTGCTCTGATAAGATTCAGGAAATACTTCACTTTTCTCATCCTTTTATTGTTGCAATCAGTGTTTCATACCTTACAATATCTTCCTATTGTTGATGATTTTAAACCTAGGCCAGGGGTAATCTTCTCTTTACATCTAATGCAGTTGCTTTTCTCTAAATTGTTTATGTGTTTGGCTCAGATCATGGATACACCAATTGTTACATCTTCCCCCCAAATTTTTTTTTGAATGAAAGCAATGAAATGGGTGAATGAACAGGCTAAAGACTATATTATAATAAAAATTTACTCCCAGAGCAGCAAACATTTTTGTTATTTTAGGGCACTTATTTTTAGATATGCTGTTGAAAATCTTCTGTGCGTTACTTGGTGTCCCATATGGTAATCTTAGCTCTGCTGTTATATTATTGTAAACCTTGCTTTATTTTGTGATAGGAAGCAGATCTGGCCTGCTATCATATATATATAAATTAACAGAATAAAATAAATTATGACATCTGTAACAAGCCACACTCATACGGGACACCGTCACGCACAGAAGAATGAAGATTCAAAGTTTTGTTAGTACAGTTTAGACTATCCCAAGTGCCTATTTCAATTAGCACTCGCTTTTCAACTGTCAAAAGTTTTAAATAATTGAGCATTAAAATAATATAATCCTCCCAGTATAACACCAGTATAGTGTATAATTGTCTCTTCTGCACGTAACTGGGACACCAAAACCATAACGAGAACAAAAATAAGAGAAGGAAGTATGAGTAAGACAAAGAAATAAAATTCGAAGGTTTATTCCAAATTCAAAATGCACTAGAAATAAAAAAAGAAAGAAAAGAAAATTGTATTTGAAGGTGGGAGGCCAAAACAATCTTTAGGAAATGAACTTGTATTTCCCTCTTCCGATTAAAGTTGGAGGTGGCAAGATCTGAGAAATGTCACTCCCAGGCATAAGAGAAATGTCATCCTTCACTGGCCACACATAAGCATCCCCCTTCTTCTCCATGAACCTGATCTCCCACTCCCCATCAATGCAGTCTTGGATCTGTATAGAGAGGGGTTGTGGACAAAATGAAGAGGACCTTAAGTTTAAGCTAGTTTATTGTGACAATCAATGTCAATGACAAACAGCACTAAGAGTAAGATATTTATCTCACTTATATTTTACACGCCGATGAAGCAGGCATTGTATTAAGCAAATGATACTGCATGGCTATAAGATAGGTGTTCTGAAAGAATTGCAGAAATACACAAAAAGTGGGCAAATGATATCGCTACTTAAAAAAGTTTTCAAATCACTAAAACAGTTATTAGTGCTCACATGCCTTTAGCTTTTCTTTAATCCAACGACACGTATCGATAACACATATATCACAAATGTGAAATTCCCTAAAGTTGCTAAATGTAGATCGAACATAGTGAGCAACTGATACAAAGATCGATGCTAACTTGCCCTAAGATAAGGCTAAAGACTAAAGTTGACAATTAAAAATAGTACTTACAATGCCCCGGTAAGGGCGGCGAGCACCATTTTCTGCGTTCAGAAACACCTCAATGTACTGCCCGACTTGATAGGTTTGACTTTGAGTCACCTAAGTTGGAGAGACAGAGGAAAAGAGAAAATTATCAGTTACAGGCCTATAAAATTTGAAAAGTAACGAACGGAAAGTAGTTCCCCTAACCGCGAAGCATGAAGAGTAAGTAGGATGTAAGCTGTCTCTTTTTTTAAAGAAGTAATTAAAAATATTGAGAACAGATTCCTATTTTTAAATATTAAAGTATTGAATCAAAAGAGTAGTTCAAACATTCGTTCGTGACCGAGATACTGAACTCGTCTAGATCTGTGCTTTATTGTCGTGTCCCCATTACGCACGTTAGAATACGTAAACTACGTAAACTTTATCGAGTTGAAGAGCCTAGATATAGACAAACAATGTTTAAACGACGAAATGGCATTAAAATATCCTGATAAGGATTAAATTATGTGATTAATGCTTTCTGTTCTGTTACTTAGGGTCATTTACAGGCAAAATGTGTTTTTACGTTATCCGAAAACATTAGATCTAGGCATCTAAAACAAAATTTAAATGGTATTTTTCCACAAATGTGCTATGAAACAAAAGAAAAATGTCTTAACCACAGTTTCTTACCTTTTTTACTCCGAAAAAACACTCGTAGACACAGATGGAAGTGGATTTTTAGAGCAACTTTGAAAGTCTTGCGTGTGTAACGAAAGCGCGAATAGCAGGACACGAAGGGAAATCCTTGGCTAGTTTCCGATATTCATTTCCCCTTGCAAAATTGTTGACACCATGGCTAAAAATAACCCGATCCTCAACTGCCAGTGTTTTGATAAAATTTAGGATCGTTTATCCCATGATGTTTGCATCTTCCGTGCATTACAGCCGTGACACCAAACTTCTGCGATCGAGATAAATTCGGTAAACTTACATATTACAGTATTAAAACCTCGCATAGTGCTCATTTCATCAAACAATGATAGCAGTGTATCATATTTACTCTCTGTAAAATCCATCTGAGATATTTAAGAGGCCGTTTTTAGGACTGTCAACTGTGACACCAAGGGTAACGCACGGAATACGTATTTTATACCCGATCTGCGTTCAAACAGTCAAACATATTGGTAGTTCTTTTACCTTGGTCTATTACGGCCATTTAGATACTCCACGGATTTTTTGTTTATGAGACTTTTTGTGAGTCTTGAGCTGTTTCACAGGCATTTGAATGTCTGCTTAGAAAAATGTAACAATTTAAACCCTATATTTTACAGCTTTTTTACTACTAAAATTTTAATTTTCTTAAATCCAGCCAGCTTAATAAACCAAACTTGGTTTGCCTTGTCTCATTAGCCATTTTTCTTTAATTCAAAATCCAATGAAAGGCAAAATGTCATATTTTAAATTAGATTAAGCCTTTTAATTAAAGTGACACAGAATGTACCCATGATCTGAGCCAAACACTTATACAGTAACTCATAATTTACAATCACAAACACATACTTCAGACTATCAGACACAAATAGATTGTCACTTGTTGGTGTGTTTCTGCTTTGCTGCTTGGGGAAGCAGACAATGCATTTCAGGTGATACCTGGTTTAGACGTGACATCATCACAACTTTAAACTGGTTTTCAGGTCTAATACTGTAATAGCTTGAGCTTGGTTCTGTAATTTCTTTGAAGACGAATGATGAAGCTCAAGTCCCTGCTCTCCATGCAAGCCCATTCCCACTCTCATCTGCCTATCCACGCTATTCAATAATATATATAATAATGTTCTAAAAAGTGTAATTTGAGGAAAATTTGATGACATGTTTTTTCAGAAAAGGGCCGTTCCAATTTCCATGTTACATGTGTTTCACCTGACTTCTCTGAAAGCTTTTATGTAACTGACACATCAAATAAGGAGTTTAATACATAGTTTATAAATATATATATTTGTGTACAAAAATGATTACTTTACATAAACAAGACCTCTAGTATTACAGCTAACATGAACAAAGTATCTAAGGATGGGTCTAAAGATTTGTTACGTGTGTTACTCCAAGAAAATCAAGTAATCTAGTTTAAATCTTTCTTTCATCAATTTCTTCAAAGTTTGAAGCTAAACAATATTCAACTTCCTCTATAACTTGCACAAATGATCACTCAGTGTGGACAAAGTAAATTTAATTGTAAAAAAAATCCTGTTTTGCAATAAAATAGTAAAATGTGCGTGACGTGTGTTACATTTTTTTTTTATGTGTGTTACATCTTCAGATCCAGAACAGTTTATTTAGGTTTCCAGTCCAGATTTTTTTTTGTGGTCCATTTCTTGTACAAAAGTAAGATGCTGAACGTGCTATCACCATAAATAAAAATCCCACAAAGAAAGATAATTTAATTTTTTTTTAATTTTCTTCAAAACTTTTAAACTTGCAAATCTTTCAACCTGGGTATCAAAAAAAAAATTAGATCTTATTTTAAGCTATCAGATTTCAATATTTCATAATTCACGATCCAAAATCTGAATTGATAATCTACAGATTTAGACTTCCTCTCTTTATATTACGTGACAAAGGCATTACCATTTTTCAAAATTATTTTTTTTGTCTTTCCCAAATTTACAGCACAGAACATATTGTTTCAGGTTTTTTTTTTTCAGTTGTTCTATTCTATTCATGCCTTTGAGATCTGGTCTCACTGTATTAGTAAATATGCTATTTGCTCTCTTATCAAAATTCCAGCCAAGCTTGAGCTTGTCTTAAAATGCTGTTCGCTTTATATTTACAAAACCTAAGAAAGTAAACAAAGGGTGGAGGCTACTATGAAGAAAATCAGAGTTACATGTCACCTAGTGAGCTTCAAGAAAACAGAAAGAAGACAGTAGAGCATGTTGTTACATGCTGACAAGTTAAGAAGGAGGAACAACAGAAGAAATAGCAGCTTGATGTGCAAAGCTTGGCACTACCACCATCAACAAAAAGAGGATTAGATCAAGTCAAGACTACTTCAAAGCTTTTATCGACAGCCTGCCCACCTGCCCTTGAAAAACACTTTTAAGAAGTTTTGGAGTGGGTGGAAGTGTACAAGTCTCTGTCATGAGAAAGGTTTTCAGGAAATTGACATACAAAACAATCAAATTTTTTTGTAACATTACGTGTGTTAAAAATTTCAAACCCCCAAAAATGACAAATGTGTGAAGTTCAAGCCATTTTCTTGATTTTAATGAACAGTGTATAGGCATTTGTAGAAAATGTCAGACTTTGGAAAATAAAGATTCAGTTGTTATTAAATAAGAAAAGTAATATGGTTTAAACCTGACATGTGTTACATGGCATTCACAGCAATGTTAATTTTTCCATTTTAACAAAATCGCTGGAATTGTCACATAATGCATGATTTTTTTAAAATGAAGCATATCCTAAAGAAGCATAAAATAAAAGAAATGAGCTATTTTCTTTTCTCTTTATGTACTTCAGTATCCTGAAAGTTGCATAAAAAATACATGTCTGTTTTTACAAAAATAAACCCTTGTAAAAGCAAGCCTTTCAAATATTTTGTGCAGCTTTCTTTCATTTTCTTTTGATACCAATCGTCCAATGTGTTAATAAACATTTGGTCATATGAACAAAACAAGTTTTCAGTCTCTGTGATCAATTTTAATTTTTCACCTACTGGTTGACATTTCATGGAATGGCCCTAAAATGCCACATATCCAATTTGGAAAATCTTATAAGCAGCTTTTTTTTATATGGGTTTGCTGTGTGATATTGTAAAGAAGAGCAATTTAGCTTGCTTGAATGATGAAGTTATTTATGTTCTACAACATCAATTACTTTTTAATTGTTTGTGAATTTTTTTTAATTGTTTTTTTTCCAAAACTGTCCACAGCATAAACTGAACATAAACCCGAATTGCTTTTTTGTCCGAATTTCAAGAATATTAATGAATTTCCAAAGAAAGTATTTTTACTATTTTAGAGGTGCATTTAGATCAACATTTAAGATGATGATTTCCATCAATTTACCAGTCATAGTAACAAATTTCTGCAACCATGATCTTTACCAAACACCAAACCTTTGTAATTTGGTTGCAAACACGCGTCCATTGCAGTTTTTGATATAGTTCGTGTTCTAGCTATCATAGAAGATGGCACAGAGGAAATGATTCAAAATAAACATTGTTCTGGTTCCACTTTTTGTGTTTGGGATACAAGTCCGTTATGAAAATCTGAAATTGGTTTTGTGATATATGCTAGGGCGCCATCTGTTTATATGATGTCTCCTTAAGAAGAAATTAACTTCTTTTGGTTGTTTCATTGAGCAGTTTAATTAGGCCTAGCTTTTTTTTTTATGGAAGTTATATTTAATTGGTTAAGAGCTGCAGTGGTCTTCAATCCATAAAACATGGCTAGGTTCACGAACATATTGAGGTACTTGATCGATTCAATTCATTATCCTTAAGTTTTGCACATTTCATAATTTAGTCTATTCGTTTAATATCTTCTTGGTTGTCTGATAAATTTTCTTTGTCACTTTCTGGGACATACATAGCAAGATTTTTTTTACTTAAAAATTATAAGCATTTTTTTTTCTTTTTAATACAGAATGAAGATTGTTTAGTGTCCTATAATTTCTCTGTGTGTGTAATGAATTTTTATAAGTAAACCTTCCTTTAAAATTTTAGTTTTTGTACTTTGATTAATTTTTTTTTTATTAATGTTACTCCCCCTCCTCCTCTCTTTCTTCAATAAAAGGCCAAGGAAAAAGAAAACAAAACAAAAACAAAGCAAAACCATACTACTACTATTACCACTAATACTACTGAACTATTACTATTACAACTAGTGCTACTAAAAGTACTATTACTACTACTACTACTGCTACTGCTGCTGCTGCCGATACTACTACTACTGCTGCTGCTGTTACTGTACTCATTAATAAATAATAAAGATAAATCATTTGATCAGAAGAGTAAACATTTGAAGACAAACCAAAAAAAAAGGCCGCAAAAAACCTTAGCTGACAGCAATTCCCTGCAATAACAGCGACTCCACCTGGCAATCTCAAAGGAGAAGTAATGCAGCGTGTCTCGTGTGTTAATCGTATCACGTGAAGCGCAGACCACTCACTTGGCTAGTGTACAGATATATATATTGCAACTTGACTCTGAATAACTGTATAAACAGAATAGCAACTCGACTTTGAATAACCGCAGCCCTTTTTTCCCTTGGATGCAGGTGGGATTAGGTTTGTGCATGGAGCCACATACAGTTTTTCGTTTTTACTTTTAGTTTAGACCTTGGTACTCACGGAATAATTTCTGAAGAGCCGAAGAGGTAATAGCAGGTATTATTACAGTTTTTTTTTCTCTTTAGTTTTTAAAGTTTATCTCTTGATTGGGTCTTAGAACGGTACCTTAGATCCACATCTATACTAATACCTGACCTCTCTTTTTACTGGTGCCCGAGTCCTAGCATTGTTTAGTTCAATAAAATAACTTGGGATAGTTTGAAAGTTTGAGAGGAGTGAATTCCCTTGGTATCTTTGGCCTATTATTATTGTTCAGGCTAAACTTCCAAATTAATAAATATAATATAGGAATACAACCACCACCTAAAACTTACAAGAAAAAAAACTCAGATTTTAAATATAGAAATGTTTCCCCTGTAAGTAGCAGTAATAATATTAGAAGAAGAAGCGAACTCCGAGACAATCACCGCCTCATCATCATCATCATCATTCACTGATAAATCTGAGAAAAAAAAAAACTTTCTCGAGTACTTGGGCAGCATTTAGATGTACTTTGGATTCGACTCTTTTATTTTGACGTTTAAGAAACATACCAAACAGATCTTTCACTTCCGCCGGCCTCGGTCACCTCAAAACATTTCAAGTAATTTTTACTCTCAACTTTCACATTGAAAGTAATATTGCTGTTGCAATAAACCGTGATAGGGCACTTTTAAAATTAAAGTGAAGAGGATTGGTGTGAAATTATTAATCTAAATGTCCTAAAAGATCTAAGTCTAGCAGTTTTTATCATGGGAAGTGGAGAAAGTAAACGCAGAGTGATCGTTGAGGATGCAGATGGTGAAGAAATTGTAACGGTAGGTCCCGAAACGATGTAAATTAACCCTCCTGGCACACATTCGGAGATAACTTTAGCTAGAGCCTGAGTGCTAGGCTGGCGAAGTTGAGACAGTGTAATAAATGGAATGTGGCACAGAGGGTTTGGGCGATTTGTCGTGTGCATTGAAATTACTTATCTATGACGTTGCTTGTAAAAACTATTAAAACCATACACTTTTTGAATGCTAAATAGTTCATTGCTTTATCATTTTATTTTTTTTTCTTCAAAAGAACAATTATATTTATTAAATATATGTAAAAGGATGGGGTGTAAAGAGATCGGGGCCTGTACTAACTGGCTCTCCTCAAGGACAAAAGCTTCCTTGCATTTTGCAGCATTTCCTTTCAGTAACAATTTATACTCAATCTATTTTAGAATTAAAATGAGCACAAAATAATAAATTTTAATTCTAATACTAGGATGAGAAAACAATACATGTACACCACAGCGCAATACTAATTTGTTATCCTTCTTATTCTCAAACAAGCCTCACTCTCAAGCAGGGTCACTGACTTGCATCATTGAACTAACTGTACCAAGTCAATTGTAAAACGTCTCCTAAGTTTTCAAGTAATAAAGTATCCTTCTGTTTACAACAGTATTACATGTAGGCCTATAACTTTTACTAGTACTATTGGCCTTTGCATCACCGGTCATTGACATGATGTGTATGTGTGTGTGTGTATATCGCTAACAGGAAAGGGCAGTGTTCTAGACCTACATTCTACCAAGAATGGGTCAGTGACTTTGCTCTCATTCTAATAGTAAAAACACACTCAAAGCATCCCCCAACCTTATCACACACACACTTACTCTGCAAGTTCAAAGTTATAAACACTTCCAGAGAATGAAGACAATGACTGAATGAGGCAGGGCAAAATGCCGCCCCTTTCTCCTCATCTGTCCTCCTCATAGGGCCCTACTTCACATCAATTATATTATGTCAGGAGGAAAGAAACCCGCGAAATTTTTCTAGGATTTCATTGGTTGATAATCACAGAGATTACACAGTAATTCACAAGATTGACACGTGAATCATAAAGGAGAACTTTGACTTAGAAGCAGGTCTATCTACAAAGCCGCTATATCGGCTCCCCGCTGTTACCAGGTGGGATGGTCAAAGCCGATAAACTGGCTCGCCGTGCCTCCCGATTTTTCCTCACAGTCAAGTCGATATACCGGCACGGCGCGGATCTTGGTTTAAGCTTAACAGCATTGATCATTAATTATATTCCCAATATCTTTTCGTACGTTCGAGGATACAGTAGTGCACAAGTACAGCGGGACGTCACGGGATTTCCCACACCCCCCACCCCCTTTTTTTTCTCTCTCTCTCTCTTAAAACTCGGCATTTGTGGATGACTACGGTCCCTATATCAGATTTGTCCACCTAAAGTAGATGACCATTTCGATTATTTCATGTTGGGGGGGGGGCAAATGACCATTATTTCGATATATCTTTTCATATGGCTGGCTCTCTTTCCAAGTGTATTTTGTAAATTTTTATTTTCACACCTTCTGACGAAGTGAAGAGACAATATTTTAGATCTAGATCTAGCCTAGATTTAATATTTAGATTAGATGTAGGCCTAGACACTGATGGTATTTGGCCAATTACTTCAGGTGGACAAGGTAGGGACCATAGTGCTCCTCCAGTGTCCTAAACTCTATTACCAGTGCATGGTTTTAACGGGATAGTAAGAGAAGACCCAAACACTTTATACAAAGCCAGAGATTGAGTGAGCTTTGAAGGAAAAATGCAACGCAGCTGCGTTCCCCCCTTCCGGTTAACTATTAACCATTGTGAGTTCAGATAGCACTTTGCATGTCTTTGTTTGTGTTTGCCGCTTTGCGTTAGATAGCAGGCTACACCAGGCCTATCAGGGGCGCTTTTTGGTTTGCTCCTACGGCGACTTTTTATTGCTATATTATCCGATAGAAACAAACAAGTGCCAAATTGTGTAGATTTTGTGTGAATTTGTTACTATTTTCATTAAAACTTGGCCTGCGACCTCTTCATTTTGTCGATAGCTTATGAAGATGAAGCTAGATCGGAAAATATAGCTATATAAAAAGTCGGGGTGGGAACAAAAGAAAAAGCGCCAGTGCGATTATCACTATGGTCAGTTGGAAGCAGGGGAAGGGGGCAGTGAACCCTGTCAGTTGTGTGTGGCGCTGTCATTGCCCATCCAGTGATGGGTAAGAGGCACTGAAATTAAGATCTAGATTACCGGTACCCTGTGGGCTACAGCACTAGCGCTGTTGTGGATGAAATCAGGTAAACCTAGCAAGGACTTGGAGATGGCTCTCTGTTGTTCAATTGAAAGGGTGAATACAGTGACCAACACAGCTTATTGTAGTGTGTAAGTTCACAACAAAGAAATTATTTGAAATTGAAGATGGGAGAGAAGGTGGCGGGCTGATGGAGATATTATGAATGGATGTGTAGAAAGACTTAAAGAGGGAGCAAATCATCACAGGGAGTGATTCATTGTGATCATAGACACTCTGGCATACACATCGAATTCTATCTTACTTTTCTTAGCTCTATTTCCAGCTTCACTTGTTCTTGTACATTGTATAGATCTAGTACGAATCAATAAATAAGCACGATGGCAATCTTGTGCTTGTTTTCAAGTTCTGGTTCTTTCCCTTTACATTTCTATAGTATGACCATGCCTACAATGGGATTTTTTTCTCTGGAACTGAGAATCCCGCTGTGTTCATGTTCTACTGTGTCTATCTGTGACAAAAGAAAAGGCTGTTAATTGCTACAGAATGACAATTATCAATTTACAAAGGATTTTTGTAACTCTTCAGCAATCAGTGACTAGTGAATAGACCTAGCCTAGTTTTTCTTTTTAAGCTATTTCCGCTTCCATTTCACTTGTTTGTGACAGGCATAAAAAATATAAGATGCCTGAGGTTAATCAAGTCACATTCACTCATTCATCATCGCAAGAAAGATGGAAAGTTTTCTTCAATGGCAGTACAAGTCGTATGCAGAATTTAATGAGGCCTTAACGAATTCATATAAAAAGGACGATTGTGTTGCCTTTCAGAAGAAATCGAGACAGACTATCACTCTCAACTACTGCACAAAGTTACATCCCCTAATACTCACTGCGTTACAACATTGTTGTAAATAATGCATCATTTTTGTGTGCAAGTGTCGCAACATTAGTGAGGAAGGAGAGGTTGATGACTGTGTGAGGCTATCGCAACATTAGTGATGGAGGAGAGGTTGGTGACTGTGTGAGGATGTGGCAACATTAGTAAAACTGAACGAGGAGTGTTTTGTGGTATGTGAAGGGTTTTGTTGACAAAGTGTGCATAATGATCAACATATTCATCTTTACCTGGATATATTTTATAATTCAAGCTAAAGCTAGCACCAAATTTGTCATTTTATTAACAGTTACTGCAACAGATAAGAATTAAACAAAACAACAAAAGTAATCAGCATACCTTGATTGATTCGGTATGTGACTTTGAAAAGTTATTTTTCAAAGTCCTTTTTATTTTAGTTGTGCATTGGAACTGAAGGCATTTTATGTATGCTTTGATGCTTTGTGATGTCTGTTACCCACAATGCTGTCTTCTTTTGTACGTTTTAACTTTTAAAGTTCTATTTAGTATCTCTTTAGGATGGTTTAAAAGTAACGGGGGAAAATCTCATTGTACGAATACTGTGTACACTCAGTATTCGGTTATCGTATTCGACCGAGTGCGAACACTGTGTATAAACGGGCTTCGTTTTCCTAACCATTACTGTTTCAATCTTATTTATTTCCTTTTGCCAAACCATTTGAGAGCGAAGTGAAAATACTGTATAATATTTTCCTTGCCCTGAGTGCGAACATAATAACAATATTCGAGAGAGAAAACGAACAGACAGAGATCGAAATTCTACATGGTAATATCTTTAGATCTAGATCTAGCCACATCTTCCTAAATTCTGTAGATCGAACTAGAACCAGTATAACTTATTCCATCATTGGCGTGCATCTAGGCCTATTCACTTTCAGAATCTAAGATCTAGATCTAAATCTACATTTTCACAACAGGCATGTCCACTGACGCGCCCACTTATGATCAGTTGGATGTAAATATCTGTCACATTTTCAGTCTTGATCTAGATCTAAGTCTAAATCTTGAATTGTCAAAATAAGTTCATCTAGATTATGTGACAGTGTGCATATTTTTTATGATTGGTATGTTTTTACATTTGTGTGATAGAGTGCATTTTTTTTCCACGATTTACATTTTTTACATAGATCTATGAAATTTGTCAATTATACTTTATACTTCAAAGTGTATCACACCCAAAAGAACTACTGTTGGCTATTGAGTGCATTCAGACAGTTGGATATATCTTTTTTTCATGTAGGCCTAAATGAAATCATTATAATTTTGACTCAAACTAAATTGATGACTGATTAGTATACCTTTTTCTTTATTTTGTGCAGAAGGGTTTTGAATGTAGAGGG
>BLXT01007619.1:472051-485038 GCA_019648995.1 Plakobranchus ocellatus | reverse complement strand
TGTGTTTATTTGTCAGGATTGTTTTCATCTTTTGAAAGTTGATCTTTGCCTGAGCAGTTCTTGCTGATATTTTTCTGTTTGTTTGAGTTTTACTTTATTGATGAATATATCACATTTTGGGGATTCTTGTTTGCGACTGATTACCATCACTTCTGTCTTTTTACTGTTCAGTTCTAATCCTTTCTTTCTGCTTTCTTCTAAACAATCTTAATAGTTATGGTTATTATTATCATTACAATAATAATGAGGATGATGATATTATAATTAGTACTAGTAGTCAGGGATGCCAGTTTTCCGATTTTAACAGGATTTTCGACTTTTTGCCTTATGTTTATATTAAAGTCAATTATACCCTAAATGCAGCTTTGAGAAAACTTTATTACTATACAAGTTTCCTGCTTTTTTGTAAGAGGCTACTGGCATCCCTGAGTAGTAGTAGTAGTAGTAGTAGTAGTAGTAGTAGTAGTAGTAGTAGTAGTAGTAGTAGTAGTAGTAGTAGTACGTTTATGAGTTTTAGACCCACTAATTATGCATTGCAGCTAGTGTACTTTTAATATTAGAAATCCCTCCTGTTAACCGACCAAGCCGATTCCTTTCTCTTCAGCTCCTCTATCCATAAACTTTTTCCTTCAAATCGATCTGACTCGTATGAGTCTGAAGAAAGCAAGAAGACGTTCACCCACTTAGACCTAGCGACAGACAAGACAAGATAAGACCGGTGACGAGAGAAAATTACATGTCTGAGTAGGATTCGAACCCGCGCGCCCTCGTTGGCACCCACCGCGTTGCCAGACTATCTTTTTAATCTCTTTATTCTATATTACTGTCGTTCACACTGTATCTCTTGTAGATCCTTAGATCTAGCACTGTGATCGAGGCTTACTGTGTCGATAACCTTTCTTTCTAATATAAATCTTCTCTTCACAAAGAAGTGTTATTTTCTGTATATTATTTTCGGCACGCACGTATTTTTAATTACTTTTCCCAGCTGCGCATCAAGCAGAGTTTTCTTCCTCAAGCGAAACAGCATCGCTTTTGAACTATTTTGAAAAGAAAAAAAAACCTTTTCCGTCACTGAGGAAAAGCCTCGTCACAGGCCAAAGTGTAGCTGTATTGAGGCAGCGTTTTGCATTGCATCATCCGCAAAACGCTGGCAGTAAGTCACTTCTATCATTTTGGGTTTATATCATACATAATATATATTTTGAGAGCTTATTATAACTTATGCCTTCCACGCACATCGCAATTTTTATATTGGTATTAAAAGTATACACAAGCGGTGGTGATTGCTAATTCCATCAAAGTTATATAATGTGTCCAGATGACAAAAGAGATTTAGAGATAGATACGGATGAACATCTCAATAAATTTTGTGAGTACCCAACTCTCTCTCTCTCTCTCTCTCTCTCTCTCTCTCTCTCTCTCTCTCTCTCACTCTCTCTCTCTCTCTATCTCTCTCTCTCTCTCTCTCTCGCTCTTTCTTTCTTTCTTGCCCCCACTGATTATCCTCCTTTCTTCCTCTTTTTCATTCTCGCGCCAGTCTTTCTCTCGCTCTTCCACCCGTCTACTATCCATTTTTTTCACAGCACCTCACTTCAGGTCTGAGCTCAGGCTCTGCGTATGGTTTTAAAAAATGATTGGATTTAATGTTTAAAGAGAGATTGTTGCCTTCAAAGATAAATTACCTTTCTCAATTTGTACGAAGCGTTTGTTATATATGGAGGAATACGATCGCCGACGCCTGTTCCAGACACGGCAGGCCTAAAGAACAAGAATGTTGCATGGTATCCTAAGCGTAGGCCCACACTGGAGGCAGCAGTTCACGTGTTCAACAATATATGTTTTGAAATACGCTCTTTCTTTGGTGCGAGCGCACACCAAGTCGGCTACTTGTCGAAGCGTCGGATATATCCTTTGTGTTGCACAGCATGATCTTACATCAGAGGCTGTGTTGGATAAGGGAAAGGGAGTGTTATTACGTGATCACGCATAATTCTACTGACCGGTGCCGCGCGAAACATGAGGTCAGTCTTGTTACGCAAATGATCAGGCTAACTTGCCGCAAATCGGTAAATATCCGGATGACGAAAGAATGTGAATAAATTTCCTAAGCAATGACTTATTGTCAAATTCTTAAACAATAATGCTTACTACTTTGTGACAAGGTGAACATTCAACATTAGATTATCTTGTGGATTAAAAGAGAGCTATAAATGAATTACTTTAGTTGAAAGTATTTCTTTTATCGGTTAACGTTCAAACTGCTTCTGTGAACCACTCATGACGATAATAATAATAAGAAGAAGAATATATCAGTATTATGACATATATATCATCCAAATCCATAGCACAATCACTGATCAATGCACTTCACATACATATTCATGAAAACCATTCACATGCACATATGTGCATATGAATGGTTTTCATGAATATGTATGTCAAGTGCATTCTGCATTTATGCAGAGAAATCATTCAAACTGGAAAACATGGAAAATCAACAAGGCGTAAGATTATATTTGAACTTTCCCTTTTGCCTTCGTACAATTCAGAAATAGATGTGGACTAAAAAAAATACATAAAATTAAAAGCAAGTACTTGTCTTGCATTGGCAAAAGTAATTTGAAGTATGGAATATTTCAGCAGCGTTACTAGTGTTACTGTTAGTCCCGTACTTTTCGCGTCCAGTTGGTCTATATCAAGATCAGCACCGCGTGTTCTCAACTCCTTTATGGCGGAAAACTTGATCCGATCAAGCTGTCTTATATTACATACATAAGCATATTTCTATTTTAATCACGTTTTCACTATCTCTTCGGCCCAAAGCTTTGGCGACTAGAAGTATTTTTTTAAACCGAGGTTGCAGCTTGTATTAAGTATTTTTTTCCCCAGTGTAATGATTATTAATTCAAATAAAATGCATTACATTATTGGTAATTCTTAAAGTATTAGATTCGAAACGGACACGAACCACCAATGTTCGCCAATTGATCATGATTTGAATTTTACTCGGTTCGGATATTTTGAGCATATGTAACTGTCCTGATCTTTGCTGTCATTATCATCAGCTTCATTTATAAATCTAATGGATCGTCGTCATCTTCATTTTTCTGTAATTGTTTGAAATTTTTCAAATGAGCGGGAGGGGCGTCGGTGGCATAGTGGCTTGTGAGTCCGCCCTGAGATCTGCAGGGACCCTTCTTTCGCGGGTTCGGTTAAAAAGATTCGTCTCATTTTCTAAAGCAATTCTTTACTAAGGTCTTGTCTGTAATGTCCACTCTTTGGTTCTAAGGAGAAACAAAATCAATCTCGCGCGTCATAATAATTGACCTGTTTCTTTACTGTACCTTATAGAATAGTTAATAGTAACCATAAGGAGTTGTTTTCAAAATTAATTTTTCGGAAATGCAAGAGCTACTAAACACTCTCAAGAGTAAATATGGATGTTATTTTGGTTATACAATGTAGTGCAGTATGTTATTTCTTTCATGGTCAGATACAGGCCAAAGGATTGATTCCTGAATTTGCTATGATTTTTATGAAGAGGTGTTTTTGTTGTTGTTGTTTCCTCGTCTTTAACTTCAGCAGGAGATGCTGTATCAAATACAAAATTGTGTTAAAAATCACAACTCTCAACAATGTGTTTTGTTTCAAATTATATGTGTTGCTTATTGCGAGTTTTGTCATGATTTTCTCATTTGATCTTTTTAAAATTATTTTTCTTGGAGAAGTTATGTTTTATCTTTACATTTTCTTTCCATACATTGATACCTAGGTCTAATTTACCCCTGTACAATCTAAAATAATGTGTGTTTCTTTCGTTTCTATCATTTCTTTTCAGGCACCAAACAAGCATCACACCCGTCTACTGTAAGTTGATGTTACTTTATTTATTATAAAATATTTCATGGCTTTTAAACTGCAGTTGGTCTGGGCAAGATTTTTACAATAGCATTCTGTGCATATGTTTCAGTAAATATGAGCATCTTATTTTTTACCTTTCTGTTATTCTGAAGAGATTCTTCGTACCTTGTCTGGAACAGACATTGGCGATCAAGTTCCTCCACTCAAACCTATTCTCAGTTAACTTAATAAAGTTGTTGGTCCTACCCTTGCCTATTGTCCATGACCTAAGGCTTTCAATAAAGTTATTCTCTGTCTACCTCTACTGCGTTTGCCTTCAATCTTTCTAGTGATTGCTAAGTGTTCTAAACCCTTGTGTCGGCAAATGTGACCTAAAACTGTAGTTGCCTCTGTCTTATGGTGTTAATTAGTGATCGATCAAGATTAGCCTCTTTCAGTACCAATTCATTGGACTTTTTTCTGTCCATGATATCCTCATTATTCTTCTGATAAACTACATCTCTACTGCTTCTTGTTTTTTCTGTTTCCTTGTTTATTGTCCAACACTCACTACCATACAAAAGTTCTAACTATATATATATGTTTTCATTACCCTTATTTTGGTTTTTATACTTATGTTTCTGTTTGCCAGTATTAATTTTATTTTTGGAATGTATCTTTGGCCATAGCTATTCTTTTACTTATTTCATTTATGCATCTGCCATCTGATGTTATCAGGTAACCTAGATATTTGAATTTTGTGACTTGTTTGATTTGTTCGCCTTTGCTAACGAGATTGCATTTGGGGCTAAAGGGCTTCTTTGAGATGACCATACATTCCGTTTTCTTTGTATTTAAAGACAGGCGCATTCTTTTTGCTCTATAAGCTACAGTATCTAGATGTTTTTGAAGTTGTTCGCCAGGTTTTGTTGTTAAAACTGTATCATCCGCATGCCTGAAATTATTAACATTCTCTCCATTTATTTTTAAGCCTGAAATATTGTCAAGATTCCGTAAAATTATTTCACTATATAGGTTAAAAAGATCAGGAGACATTACACATCCCTGCCTCACACTTCTTTTGATAGATTTAAAATCACTTTATTCTCCTTCAATTCTTACAGATGCAGGGTGATCCCAGTTTAAATTTCTAATTACTCTCAGATCTTTCCCAGATCTTTCCCATCGATGTCTCATTTTTCTAGCACACGAAACGGCTCTACATGTTTTACTTTGTCAAAGGCCTTGAAATATCAATGAAACAGAGGTGGAGATCTTTAATCCAAAAAGCCATCACCGGCACCCTGGCCTGACGGAGGTCCGAAAGACTGAAATCATTTTGCTGTGGACTGGCAATAGCTTTTTTATCTTAATAATCTGTATAAGTTTTATGCTCTTTGTACAATAAATAATCGTGTTCAGTTCTCTGTGAAGCATAGTATGATGGTGATTGTGCCTGCTGGTTTACTTTTTCTTTCTCTCTCTCCCCCCCCCCCCCNCCCCCCCCCCCCCCCAAACACACACACACACACACGCACACTTTTTTCCACCACCACCACTGTCACCCTACATATCCTGTAGGCATCAGCACCAACCCCATCACCACCAGTTTCTAGATCAGCAGAGCTTGACAGAGCCACCTCAGTTCTCAAGAGAGAAGCTGAGGATTTTTACCTTCAGAAAATCAGAGATCTCCAAGATAGAGTAAGTGGCATTAGAAGATTATTGCAATAGAATCTTTACCTAACTTGGTTGTCACGGGCACCTTTTTAAAATCGGGCTTTGCCCTCCCTGCAAGGTTATATGTAAGCACTGTTTAGCAATGCCAATCATTTACTTGTAGTGAGCCACATATGGCCTGGATCAGCCTTTCTTTCTGAACATGTAACTTGTAAAGGAATGGCAATTTGGCTCAGCGGCAACACCAAAAGGTTATAGCGTGAAGAAGGCCAGTGATTAGTTAACCTGTTCTGCTTTCTCTATCAAGTGAAGTGTATTATGTGACATAGATTTCACTTTATCAATAATGAATTTCACTTAAATAAGACAGTTCTGCCGAGAGCTGTCTGATACAGATTTGAATTAGAGCCTACTACAAATACCTTTACTCCTGCTGTTTCCATGGATTTGATATTAATCTATGCATTTACACTTCGTTATCAAATACAATGTGCTACTGTTATGAAATACACTGTGCTACTTAATTCTTTGCCATTCCCTTAGATATTCAGAGCCATAGCCTGGGACAGGCAACTCTCGGCCTGCTTAAACTTCAGCCTGATGGGAGCAGAAGTCTGGGTGCAAGTGCATAGATTCATATAAAGTACAGCAAAACAGCAGAAGCAAAGCTTTTAAATGTGTTAAAATGATAGACCTTGAATATATCTTTGAAAATGAGAAGGTCATGTTTGGTGTGAGAGCTTTCTCAGAAAGTTTGGGTAAACCGAGGCTCAAATTTTTTAAAATCTGTAACTCATAATTTTGTAGAGCTCACACACTTGCACTCCCTGCAACAACCTGATTTTTTTGCCATTTCCAATAAATCGAATTGTTTTCTTCTTTTTTTTTGACATTTTTCCACTGTGAGTAAAAAAGAAACATGCAGGTTTAAAGCGCATGTTAAAATTTCAGGTAACTTCTAAGATAAACAAAAAGGAAAAGAAAACTTATGACTGTGGAGTCCTTTTAATACGATGATAATAATGATATGTATATTTATTATTTTAGTCTATTTTAATGGCAAATTTTCATAGTAACTAAAGGGTAACTAACAGATTATTTTGACTGAGGGTATTGTTATCTATGTTACTTGCTTTCTGTTTACAGAACATACGACTACAAAAACAGACCAATGAACAGTTTGCTATTGCTGTTCAAGAAGTAGAGAAGAAGTTTGTGTAAGTAGATTGCTACTTAAATTTTAAATCAGAGCAAGTTTATTAAAGTCAGAAGAGTGGAATAATAATACAGTGGAACACGTTTAAACCGAGATTCTAGGGAGTATGATTTCTATTTTGGTTTAAACATATTTTGGTTTAAGCATAGTGCATTAAATAAGTAAGATTAATAACGGAGAGTAACCAACTTCGGAAATATTAAGTTAAATCAATCCCATCCTTCGTCACACCATAAAGCGAATGAACACGCCTATCCACGAATCTTTGTTTTATCCATTTGTCTATCTCCTTCTCTTTCCTTTTCAGTTAAGAGGTTCTTGCGCCTGTTAAATTATTTTCACATTATTTCATCATCGCCTAAGTAAGTTTTCCGGTTTTAGTCTCTACTTGTACAATTTAATCATCGCCTAAGTTTTCCAGTACTGAAGCTCTCCACAAGACAGGTGGCTTTATTACTTTATGACTGTGATGCAACAGTGTTTGCTTAGCTTAGCGTTGACAGGACTTAGACATGTAGGGAGTGTCTGGCACGGTCCCGCTGCGCAACTGAGTGGTGAAAGAGAAAGGATGGGCAGGTGCGTGCAGTAGACCTAGACCTAGCCAGACATTGGGCCTGGCCATCTGTAGTGTGAGGTACCGATAACTAATAGTATTGGGTTTGCATGGAGTAATGCGCAAAAGAAAGGGATCGGCAAGGAGTGTAAAAAAAAAAAAAAAAAGATTTTTTTGTATTTGTCGGTCGGACAGTGACTGCGCTTTCCCGGTAGTTTTTATTTGGCTTTAGCCATAGTAAGGCAGCCAACGCTTTCGGTTTACCGCATGTTTAATAAGAAAGAATAAGAGGAAAAACGGAAAGCTTTTCAATTTCTTTTTGGTTTAGCCGTTTTTTCGTTTCAGCCGTTTTCGGTTTAGGTGTGGTCTACTGTATTTGTAAAGTCACTGCAAAATGAGACGTGGGAGATTTGGTCAGATCATCTTGCAGTGGATTAGCAATATGCAAGAAAAGAAAGAGTTTGAGTACAATGATGATAACATATCTTAGCTGTATGGGTGCTATTTTCAAAGATGAATAATTGCTTTTGTTTACTTCTCCAGGAATGTCACAGCTTCACCAGTGTGCCAAGATCTACAAGCCAAAGTCTTAGAGTGCTATCAGGCCAATGGGTCAGAACCTCTTAACTGCTCGGCCATTGTCAATGCATTTGCAACTTGTGTCGATAGAGCAAGAGTGGTCAGTGCCTGAAATTAATCATTTGTTTTTTTATTATTTCTGTCCTTTTTTCTATTTTGAATGAATTTTCATTGAATAGCCTAAATCTGGCCCTTTTTTTCACCACTGCCCATCATCCCAGAGTAACTTTCTCAGCATGTTAGTTAAGTTTGATTGATTTTTTTTTTTTCAGGCCTTAAATTATGAAATGTGTTCTAAACCAGCTTTATCATTGGGTGTTTGCACATAAAATTTTTGAGAAGTAGAATGTTACTTATTATTAACTTTGTTGGAATTAAATCTTCAACATGCATAAGTTCTTGCATGATTAAAATGTCTCTTTCTCATTTTCATCATTATGGAAATTTTGCGGAAAGTGATATGAAAAATTAAATAATTAATGGCTTCTAGATACCCAAATAAAATTGATGTTTTTTCTGATTGACCCTACAGTCCTCTTTGCAGCTCTATATGTGTTGTAAAGAAGTAGGCCTAATGGACACAATCAGTTAAAAATTATTAATTATGATTTTGTTGTTGTTGTTTTCTAGTTTGCCTGTCATTGCGTATCATAAAAGATGAGAAAATGTAATGTTTACAGGCTCCTTGTGTTATGTATTCTTCTATGTTTTTTTTTTTAATATATTTTATGACTATAGGATCTCATCTTTTCATACAGCATGCTTACCATTTGCAGCAGTCCTTAAAATATACATGATGTTTGAAGAAATTAGATTTTGTATATATTTTTAGTTTTTTAAATGAAACAAATTTACCTCTGTTTTTTTTTTTAATAAGTTTTAAAATATAAAAATTTTAATGTAAAAGAAAAAAAAAGGTGTGGTATAGACTGTAAATGCCAGTTTCTGAAACCCCTCTTATCTATTTCCATCTGCTGATAAATGATTGTTCAGTCAACTGAAGATGT
Organism: Plakobranchus ocellatus; assembly: GCA_019648995.1. NCBI lineage: Eukaryota > Metazoa > Mollusca > Gastropoda > Plakobranchidae > Plakobranchus > Plakobranchus ocellatus. Next base: position 476,160 of record BLXT01007619.1, on the reverse strand, counting down.
GCCAGTTCAAATATGTATATTTCTCATTCCACTTGGTTACCCATTTCTACTGAATTATACTCATATTAATTAATAATTGGAATTCATTTGAACTTATTTTCAGAAAATGCTAATAATGATATCAAACTATTGATTCTCTTGTATTGTCCAGGCTGCCTCATCTTCCAGGATGCAAGCTGTCAGTTGAGACACAACACCTGTGATATATATATATATATATATAAAGAGAGAGGAGTTTTGGTTGTCCATTCAATAAAAAAAAATAATTATTTGTTTAAAAGTGTGACGTACTCTTGATGAGATGAAAAGGAGTTTGAATTTGTAAACACTTTTTAAGAGAAGTGTGAAAGGTAACAAGACAAGTTTCCTCCTTGTATGATAGTCTGTTTTGTTTACTGACTCTTGGTTTGTGCAAATGTTAAAGATCTGCCCTTTTGGTAATTCAAACTTTTAAAGGGAAAATGAAGACAATTGATAGCAAGTTGAATAGAAAAGAAAAAAAAAAAACATTATTTATGCATGGTTATGCATGGCATTGTCAACAACACTGTTGTCTTGCATATCACTACCAATTTATCATATAGATTCATATTTTCTGTCTGGGGGAAAATTCATCAAGCTTTTCAGGTTTGTAAGAAAAACGACCCCTGATGCTACGTTACATGATGAAATAATTCTTGAGGCAGATCATAAATGTATTAAATTCTGCTAGTTTCATGGCAAATCTTTGTACATTCTTGTGTGTCAAGTAATGAGGTGAAGCGAGTGTGATGATGTTTAGCTGATAATAGTGGTTGTCTAAAGCATTATATATATTTAGAGCAAAGTTGAACAGCTTCATTTGATATTTACCTGTTTTGTGCTTTTTAAAATTCTCAAGCAGGTAAGCCAACAATAAAATAAAGGAAACCAAATTTATGGAAACATTTGAAAGTTTTTTTTTATTATTTTTCTTATGTACATGTATTTCTTATGATACATATCTTATGTACATGTAAAGAAAACAATTTACCTCCTCTCCGCGAAGTTCTTCCAGCATTCACCAGTGCCAGTATTCTTGGATCCTCTTGCTGGAGTTTGATCAACTGCTCGCGATCAACTCCTACGTGCCTCTCTATATCAGGCATCTGGGACGGCTTGGTTACCGCTTCGCTTGCGCCCTGGTCATCGCTGCACCCACCATCACAGACATGTTGGGGTCCCCCTAACTCCTTCCACGTTCTCAACGATGGCGTCCGGGATGCACCACGCTTTCACTTCTCCATTAAGGAAAGGCGTCGTAAAGCTGATGGCTGCTTTCTCAGCCAACAACGCAGTGTTGTCTATCCTCAGCAGTAGACAGCACTCACCAGTCAGTTGACTTGCGTCGACCAGTTGTTTCCTCACCACAACACCCTCGCAGCCAGTGTCATGCAGTACGTCGACTTCACAACCACCTATCTCTCCCTAGTTTTAGGCAGGCAAACCAAGACTCCTAGTCTTCTCCAGATCTCTCAGAGCAGCACAGTTCATCATCATAGGTACAGACTTTCCACTGGCCAGCTTCAACATACCATCTTTCGTCAGGTCATACCTCTTCATTAGAGCCTCTTTTACCTTGTCATAGTGCTTTGCCTGCTCAGCCGAAAGCCGCCCATAGCAAACCAAGACACATCCGGTTAGCAGCGCACAAAGCGATGATGACCATTTCTCCCTGGACCAGCCATTACTTTCCACAAATCTTCTCAAACCTTGTCAGTCAAATGTCGAGGTCATCCCTCCCATCTTGAAAGTTAGGCAGTTTCCGGTGTTTGGCCCCTGCGTCGCTCGACCTCGTGCCGCTGCCGCCGGGTTCGTTCTTGATTATCCCAGCCTCAATTTTTGCTTGTAACAGCTTCATCTCCGCATCTAGTTTTATCTTCTCCAACTCCAACCTTTCCTGACGTTCAGCTTCTTCCTGCTTTTCTCTTGCCCGACGTTCAGCTTCTTCCTTCTTTTCCTGAGATTCAGCTTCTTCCTTCTTTTCCTGACTTTCAGCTTCTTCCTTCATTTCCTGGCGTTCTGCGAGAAGCTTAAATTCCTGTTTCAAATATTCCTCTCTCTTCTCACCTCGATATATCCCAACAGGTCCCCTTGCTTGACAATTTCCTCCATCGTAGCCATCGCCGTTATTTCTAGATCTAACACATGATCTCAATTTGCGATCAGCTATCTCGTCGAGGTCGTCAATATGTCACAAACACCAGAAATAAAAGGTAGACAATACCTCTGATGTAGGACTTTGAGTTCATTAGATCTATATAGACCTAGCTGAAAATAATGGAACTCTGGAGATTGTGTGAAAAAGGTAAAAAAAAAAACAGATTATTTAACTCAACAGCAGGAAATTAAATCAAACAATATTCACATAGGCTGTCGGTAAAAAAAAACTAGATCTAGCTCTATGAATCTGCGTAATCGTTATATGTACAATGATCTCGCTGCAATCTCTGTGATCTCTATGAACTCTCTGCGTACTCTGTTTGATATCTATAAACTCTCAGTGTGCTCTGTGTGTTCTTTTACTAATCTTCTCCCGGTATTTATACTTTTTCCAAAAGAAAACTCTACAAATTTCTGGAAATCTATCCCATAATGCAAGCTTAGAATGTTTGAAAATATAGATCCAGAACGTTACATCATAAACCGAAAATAAAACAAAGCATTCTTCGAGAAGTTAAAAGGGAAATTCCTTGAGCTAAAAATAGAACATGAGTCACATTCATTTACGTAATGAATTCTCGTTCGTTTTGCATAAATAAACTTCCCTTAACTGGGTCATTCTAGATTTCTCGAGTTGACGTGCCTTCGGTAGCAAGCCCTAAGCATAGGCCCACACTGGAGGCAGCAGTTCACATGTCCAACAATACATGTTTTGAAATACTCTCTTTCTTTGGTGCGAGCGCACATCAAGTCGGCAACTTGTCGGAGCGTCAGGGTTATCCTTTGTGTTTTACAGCCTGGTCTTACGTCAGTGGCTCTGTCGGATAAGGGAAAGGGGGGTGATATTACGTTACCACGCATAATTCTACTGACCGTTGCCGCGCAAAACACGAGGCCAGTCTTATTAAGCAAATCATCAGGCTAACTTGTCGGTGGGTAGCGCACAGTATCTGCGACATCAGTCCTTCAAGTTAGCATGACAAGTCGCGTCGCCTCCAGTATGGGCCTACGCTAAGTCTAGTTTTCGTTACACTTTGAAATGCCCAAAACATAATGTGGGGCTTATGTTGTTGTTAAAAATCTCACTAAATCATGAATTGTTTATCTTGGCATACTTTTTCCACCCACTAGGGCCTGGGTTACGCTAATTATTATTATATATATCACTTATGAAAAACCAGGCTACTTCTGATCTAATTTGTTTACGAAAATAAAGCAAAAAAAAAAAAAAAACAAAAACAAAGTAGTCTTACTACTTCTACTACTGCTACTACTATCAATAACAATCGAAACATTACAGCTACAACTACCACTACTACATGTACTATCATCACTACTATTACTACTACTACTACTACTACTACTACTACCACTACCACTACCACTACTACTACTACTACTACTACTATTACTGCTGCTGCTGCTAGTGCTACTGCTACTGCTACCGCTGCTGCTGCTACGAATAAATATTTTTTTTAATTAAAAAAATTAATACCCTTACCAATAATTGGTCATGAACTTACTCAGTGATTACAGTACTTTAAATAATAAACTGTGCACTCCTATCCTGCTTTGTAAGGATTTTGTGTTTAAGACTGTGTTATGGGGCCAACTTGTGAAATATTGTCGATGATAATGAAAGTGAAGAAATTATCTTTTGAATTATACCCAGCTATGTTACAATGAAATTCACAACAAAATAACCAACTTACACATACCAGATTTACATTTACAACACTGAACAGCATTTAAAAGGGACTGGTGCCCGTCAAGGCAAATTGTTTCCCCTTGAACCCAAGAGAGGGAGAGTTAGTTTGACTCTGGCTATATAATATAATGCCTGGTGTTCACTGCATGTCTTCAAATTAGATTCATGTATGGTTTCATCAATGATTTTTTTTTCTTTTCTTTTCTTTCTGTTTTACCTT
>BLXT01007619.1:350239-360770 GCA_019648995.1 Plakobranchus ocellatus | reverse complement strand
CCCACCAACTATAAAAAAAAATTCGGTATAGGTGCTTTATTTAATCAGAGAACACTTTGCAAACCTGGTATAAGATCAAAGAAACTACACCGGTCTAGTTCACGGACAGTTTAAAAAAGTACAATCGATGATGAACTTTCAATCGATACCACATTTTTGATTTATGCTAATGGTAAGAAAATCGCACAAAATGAAACAGCACAAGAGCTCAACGAAATAGCTAAAGTATAAAATTTTCTGCATTGACGGGATGAATTTCGCCTAAAGCATAATGTCGGTATGACTGAATGAAGCATCATGACATACCAACAATACAGAAGCTACTTGGTCCTTTACACAGAATGTTGAATAAACGTTATGGACCGCAAACTGGATATATGCGTTATAGCGATAATATTTTTTTAAAATATTCAATGCTATTTAAATAGGTACAGAATACATGTCCGTTGATATTGGATGGGTCCATGAGATACAACAAGATATTTTTTGTTCCTTTCCATTGCCCACCAGGACAACTCAACGGGATTTTAGCAGGGCTGCCTGGAAAACGGAATTTATAGGCCTCCACCGGAATTTTTTCCAGCGAAAACGGAAAGTTGGCAGGTCTGTATCATTCTTAAACTTGGCTATTCAAAACTACTCAAAGTATCACACACACCTTTTTTCTCTTAAAATCACAATATGCAAATAATGAGACATCAATGGCTTGATTTTCCTCCCTATACCATTGCTTTAGAAGATTTCCTCTGCTCCTTCATGCATGACAGTCTGGCACTCACCTGGATCATGCATGAGGGTGGAGAGCACTACATTCCTGATAAAGGTTGTCTTGGCTCGCAGGACAGTGTCCACTGGTTCCTTGGACACTCGGCTACAGATGAAGAGCACAAGCTGTGCAAGATCCTGTGCTGACATGATGTGCAACAGTGGAATATACGACTGATGGAGGTGGATCAGTAGCTGGCTCTGTCAAAACATGACAAGCACAAAGCCTTTCAAGCAAGCTTACGAACACTTATGTACCAAGGTTCAAATGATAGTACATGCAAGTATCATTTGTGTAATTTTGACCACAGAATGAGATGTTTTTGGGAAAAAATTGGCTTTGGAAAAAAAACAGTGTTAGACGTCGTAGAAAACTATGACCGTAGATTGTATGTATTATCAAACACTACAAATTCCCTTCTAAGGTGAAGTGAGAAAATGGATGCGAAAAATTGAAGATTATGCCAACTGCTCCCTATACCTACAATAATCACATATTCCATCTGCAAAACATCTTATTTTGTGATCACACTGCACATTTCGTAATCTTTCCTACAAAGACAAGATAGTCAAATTTTGTCATAGCCAAAGCTCAAAGTCGCTCAGGAAAAAGGCGTAATTAAAAAAAAACAAAAAAAACTTTCTTGACTTTTAAGAAAGCAGAAAATGATTTAACTATTTGAACTTTCACACAATCGAAAAGTAACTACAATTCCTTTAGCAGAGCACAAAAAATCTGAGGCCCACTTTCAAGGTGCTATGAACTGGTAATGTTGACAAAAAAAGTGATAATTAAATTGCCCATCTCAATCTTGCAAGCTAACTTCATGACAAAGGGAACTGAGAGATGCTAGACTGTCATCAAGAGAGATTTACAGAGCTGATAGGGGGCATAAAGATATAAAGAGATGTATTTCTGTGTTTTGAGTAACAAGGGATCTGTTAGCACTGTATCATATAGCATGTCCACTGCTCGTTTTACTCATACTTTTTGGGAGGCATAGAGCTAAAAGACGTGTGGACAGATATCCATGTGAACTTTGAGGCAAATTTGTTAGCCACTGAGCAAAAACAGCCTATGGCGAAGATACATAAGAGGGGACAAACAAGAAGAGACGAATTTTTACAAGTTATACCTAAAGTTTTTATCAACAAAAATATGACCATTAAAGAGAAAAATTAAGGTAAGCTTGGGCCTGACCTGTGCTTCAGACATTTCCTCGGAGCCTTGCAGGATGCAACCAAAGGCATCAAACACTTTGTTGAGGTTGTCTCTGAACTCTGTGATGTGCACATTACCAAGCACTCTGAGAGACAAACAAAAATATATCATACTTTCATGTTTAGTGAGATCTTTTTCAGGAATTACAGAACACAATATAAAGCAATATATCTGAAAACAGTGGAGGATATAACAAAAAAAAAAAATATTTAATGGACATGAAAAAGTGGTCATCTCTTAAATATTGCCAAAGAAAAATGTTTTCAATACTTTCAGCCCCTTTTGCACAGTTTCTTTCAGACATCCATTGTGCAATCCTCTTTTACTAGAATTGTGCTATTGACAACTTTTCTTTTTTTTATTTTCCTACAATCACAAATAACTTAAAATAAACGAAATAATACAGAAGATAGGAAATTAAGACAAATATGAATCAAGGGTACTATGATTACATAAAACTATGGCAAAAAACCCCCAAAAACCCTTCAATCAGAATTTTAAAAAAAATTAAATCCATTGCTATGAGTATTTCAACCAGAAAAAACCCTTTCTATAAGCATAAAAACAAAAAAGAATTTTTTCACATCTTATTGAGCTTTTTTTTTTTCACACTTTACCCAAATGCGAGCATGCAGGACTTCACAGCAAATTTGAAGATGTCATCCAGGACCTGCATAGACATGAAAATTAGGGGGTGGAGGGTGGGGAAGGATAGATAGAATTTCTCCATCATTTTTCAAAACTAAGAGTGACAAAAGGATACGCATTATTTTTCTCCACCGATTTGCTATCTTATCAAAAGAAGAAAAGAAAACAAAAGAAAACAAAAATGAAAAGAATAAAAACGAATAAATAAAACAAGCAAAATTAAGTATGCCTTTCATATGAAAAGAAAAAGTTTACTAAAATAAAAACAGTGTTTCATGGAACTTTCTTCGTTTATGTTTCATCAAGCTGGTTATACTTAGCAAAAAAAACCTACAGAAACAGCCACCATATTTCTCACCTTAAATATTTTCTCATATGCTTTCTCGTAGTCTGTGCATGTGTAGATCTGCTCTGCTAGTTTTTGTAGGCAGTACAGCAGCTCTCTGGAATTGATAAAATTATATGTAACAATTTCATTTCAAGCAAAAGAAAAAATGAATGCCAAGAAAATCAAGGATCGTAGCCCTCTCAGTTCTCTTAAACGTTCCCTTTGGATTTTTTGCCACAAAGTTTTGCAAATTTCAAACTGAAACATTTCTATTTAGTATTTTTAGCTTTAAAACAATATGTATGTCAAACTGGGTCTTATATGAAAAGTCACCTCAAATATAAAACAGCTATGGAGAGTTGGAGATTTGAAATATCCTGACGATAAATTCTCTCACCCCCCTACCCCACCGCAGACCTGCCAACCCCATATTGGGCTTGCAGGAATATTAACCTGTAATCACAGGAATTTAGAAAGTCTCACAGGAATATGCCAGTATAATTGAATGTGCATGGATGAACCGTACTCAACCATAGACATCCCATAACATTAAAGTATTAATGAATTTTCCATTCTTAAAGATGCAAGAAAGTATCTCCCTAATAACTGCCATTAGTTCAACAATATCACTATTTATCAAGCCTTAAAGACCTGAAGGCCTAGAACCTGGATGATGAATATTTTTAAGGTGCACTACAGTGTATAAACTCAAAATCTAGCTCACACAATAAAAGGTTACATGAAAAAAGAAAACTTATGTGAGACAGGTCTACAGAAACTCAGTAAGGCCTAAAATTATGACCCATTGTGTATTAAATAAAAAGAAAACATCTAGTCTAGATTGCGGTGGGATATAATTTATAGCATTCATTGGATGAGAAAGGTATGAACTATCCAGTCAAAATCAGTACATCAAATTAAATATGTCAACATTAGAACATCACATTAAAGGCCTAAGGCATCGTACTTATCTGACATGGTTCCCATAGATATTCTATTAAATGCTTTTAAAGATCACTTCAATATACTCCAATTTGATGTTCTTTTTATTCAATGTTATGTGAAAAAAAATTATCTTCTCAACAAGGCTGATTTTACCAAGCCTTAACTAAGTAATAATCCTTGGCTTCAATCTTGCAAAGTCTAAGGTCTAGTCTAATCTATGGCTAAAAAATGTCTAAAAATAAAACTAAATATTGAAATAGAGGCCTACAGGGCTATATGATTGAATCAAATCTGAATATTGGCTTGCTTGATTAATTTAGCTTTCCATTTAGTGCAATATTAAACATTCCACCTCTTTTTATGATCCCTTTCTTTCCACTGTTTGTTAAAAACAATAAAAGTGTATGTATTGAACCAAAGAAGCATATATCTAGTTTTAGACCTGGCATGTGAGCTATTAGAACCATTCAAGTTTTATACTCTTCAATTACTTCATCATGAACATTTATTGACAACATATTGTTTTTGAGCAATGATTTTACTATCTCAAAGTTTGGATCACTGTATCTGGTTTTTCAAACTGCTACAATTATTTATATTCAACAATAAAAGGAGTGATGCCGAAGTTTCTTGGAATTCTACAAGAGATATCACTCCTATCAACAATTTTCGCCTGAAATGGGGGTAATATATTTCAGGCCTTATTTTAAAGGACCTACTCAAAGTGGTCTAGAAAAAGTCCTTGGTCTGCTGAACAAAAGCGATTGCAAACTATAGGCTTGACCCCATCCCCCAAACACACCCCACACAACAAATTCCTCTACAGTTACAAATTGCCAATTTATACTGTATGTCAATAATCTTGACTGAGGACTCTGTGAAGTGTGAAGATCGCAGGAATCTAGCAGTAATCAAGCTATAGGTCTACATAGTCAATCATTCCCATGCCTGATCCCATGGAAAGGAAAGCCGTCAAAGAAAGAAATAACAAGAAAAGCACCCTGAGAAGTAGTATGATAGCGTCTGCATATCTACCATCAGATTACAGAGAGCATTGAAAGACCACACTATAAATCTAAAGCGGGGTCACTCTTTTCATGTTACTTCATTGCAAGTGAGCACCACACGTACATCCCAATGCACTGACCACAAGCATCAATGGCATAATCGGGTTCATGCAAAAAGAACATACAGATATGAGAGAAATCCATACATACCGCTGTTCAGAGTATTAATAACTTTGTAATTGTACTCTGGGTTTTCCTTTGCTCTATTTAAAATTACACAGATCTACGCAAATCATGTCGGCCTAAAATATATTCAAGTCTCTGTAGGCTTAGGCCTATACAAAGCCTAGATTAGATCTCTAGGACCATTATCAAATTTTGATTATACATCAAGAGATAAAATTAAGAATTTGGAGAAAAGACAAATAATCCTGGATCTTGATATTGCCTAGATCAAGAGAAAGAGAGAAATAAAAAGAGAAAGAGTGAGAATAAGACAATTTCACTCAAGGCGAAAAACCCACTGGCTTTTTGGAAAATTGTGTATATCTTGTGTGAAAGTAGCACTGTTTACATAATCATTTGGCCTGCTGCCGTTTCCTTTCGTCGAAAGAAAGAGAGAGAGAGAGAGAGAGAGAGAGAGAGAGAGAGAGAGAGAGAGAGATTGGATGATAAGGTGACTAGCCCTCAGTGCATTAGGTTTAGTTAGCACTTGGTGTGCAGATCTAATAGGATTTTTCAACGTAGAGCTAGATAAAACATCTTGGCTATAATTTATTAGATACATGTATTATATAAAATACATTATTAAGTTAGTTTTTTTGTAAATATCAGGCAGTCTGTAAGCAATTCACCATTCATGTAGTGTTAAAACTAGACATAGTCGGGATCTCAAATTACTTTGATGTGGGGCTGACTTGAAGGTCGGGCTGCAACTTCCCAAAACCAACCTTTGATTTCTTTGATCTATTGCCAACATGGTTGGCTAATTATTATTTTAGGCCTACTGCATCGTTCAAGATGTTGACTTTAAAATGATCATTATCATAGCTTACTTGTCAGTCTATCAGTGCAAAATGCAAGTGTTTCTTGCTTGTTTGGTTAATTAATATTGGGGGGGAAGGATTCTTTTTTAGCTGTCAAGACTGAATTAAAATATGATTAAAGTAGTGCAGCCTTAATTCTTGGTTACCTTACCCACCAGCGCCAAAAATCCATTGAGTTGCTGCCCCCCCCACCCCCCCCCCACACACACACACACAAAAAACAAAACAATTTCGGGACAGTTGCTCTATTTAGTCGGGGAACACTTTGCAGTCCTGATATAAGATCAAAGAAACTGCACTGGTGCACTACGCGGAGAGTTTTTAAAAATCCAGGATAAACTTTTGATTGATACCCCATATATGTCTTATGTGAATGGAAAGAAAATTGCACAAAATGAACCGGAGTAAGAGCTTAGCTAAACAGCTAAAGTGTAAAATTTTCCTTGTTGTCCTGATGAATTACACCTAAAGCATAATATTGGCATGTCTGCATGTAGCACCATGACATATCAATAACACAGAAGTTACTCGGTCTCTTTGCACAAAATGTTGAATAAACATTATGGACCGCAAATTGGATACTCGGGTTCTATCGATAATAATTAAAAAATTTTCAATGCTATTTAAATAAATAAAGAGTACACGTCAGTTGATATCAGATGGATCCAAAGGATAAAACAAGATAATTTTTCTTGCTTTCCATCATCCATTGGGACAACTGAACAGATTTTAGCGCGGCAGCCTGGAAAACTGAATTTATAGGCGTTCACCAGAATTTTTCCCGGCAAAAATGGAAAGTTGGCAGGTCTGCCCATTCCTTGCATATCAAATGATATAAATCACAACTAAAGTGGAACACTGGTATGCAACTACAGAACGTCAGTTTCAAATATTAGGAGTTGATTGTGCTTATACTTTATAAGATTTTCTAATAAAAAATGTTATCACTGGTGCCTCAAAAAACTTAACCTTATAAAAATGTCCCCTCATTAATTCTCCTAGATTCAATCTCATTTAAAGCAGGCTGCATACAAAGCTGCTGCTATGTCTGAATACTCAATCTCACAATGGGGCATTTGCCAAACTTGTCCAGAAAATCGGCAAGACCCTACCGTACTCATCCAGCTGGACAAGCTTAACTGACTTAGACCCATAGTGAGCAATTCCTTGCATGTCAATGCCATTTAATCTTATGTAAACAAGCCATTGCTGTTGACTCACCCTTTTAAGCCAGCAGAATTGATTGAGGGATATACTAAATTGAAGGTTTCATATTACATATGAAGTGAAGCCTCTGATTCCCATAGCAGTCAACAAGGCACTGTCGAACAAAGCTAAAACAATACAAAATCTCACCTGTAGGCTAACGGAGAGGAGAAAGTATTTTCCAGGTAGTCCTCAAGGACAACAGAAAATTTCTCAAACATTTCCAATTGAACAAGATAGAACAAATGGACCTGTAAGAGAATAAAAAATTCTCAGACTCATTGCAGAAATATTGCCCTTGCAAATGGGATGCAGTATCAATAATGAAAAAATCAATGATAGGTATTATACTTCTTTTGGCTACAGAAGAATAGAGTTGTCAAAATAGTGGTTTGATCCTTTTTATTTTCATATTATTGCTCAACTTGGTGAAAACATTACTACTAGTTAAGCAATAAATACATCGTTTTATTAGGTTTTGTTCTATGACAGTATTGAAATGTTCTCATTTGGCTGAATTCAATCACACATCAGATATTTTGTAGCTATTCTGAGAAATCACAATATATTTGCATGCGAGTTTTCCTACTAAATGCAAGCACAAAAATATGTTTTGGCAACTGTGATAATAAAATATCAGTTTGAAAGAAATTTAAATCTATGCTCAAACAGTTCACTTGAAACACAAGGCTGATCCTCTAAATATTTCCTGCCAGCTGGGATAATTTTCTGAATACCAGAATTATAGGATTACAGAAGAGCTGATTCACTTAAAGGTTTATGCAAGATCATCTGTATGACAAAAGTCAGAGTGATCATTGGTTATAACGTGATATTATATCAAAGAAGAATATAGATTATAGAAATGATATTTTAAGGCTATCTACTGTAAGAAAACCAAAACAACACACAGTGCAAAAGCCTTTTTGAAAACGGTGGAAAAATATTGAGTATGAAGTACTGAGAAAATTACGACGACACCATGGCCTAAGTGCGATAAATGTTTAATTTTGTAGCAACTTATACCATTTCAGGAAAAATGTCAGTTTTTATTTTGGGCAGTATCTGAGGTTTACTGCTGTCAAAAGAAAGAGTTTCAGGACATAAAAAAATTGTATTCTATGTGACGTTGGGCAGCCAATTTGTCAAGACTTACAAGGGTATCAAAGATGTTCATGGCATAAGGGACACGTTCCCCATTGTTGGAGTTGAGCATGTTGAAGAGAGCATCCAAGAGAGACTGCAGATACTGTATTCCATGGAGATGTGAAGGGAAATAAAATGCATAATTTAGTATGGGAGAGTATTGACTAAATATCATGTCCAATTGCATTCACAAAAAGTTTAGCCTCAAAGTTTTAAAAAGGAAAAAAGAGCACATAAAATACAATTAAAAAAAAATATTTATTCATTAAAATTTTAAACATTCCTTTGAATTGAGGAAACATTCTTTACTGACATTAAGAAAATGTTTAAACAGGCCACTGACTTTCACATTGACTCTTATGTCTCAAATCAAGTGCTTTCAGAAAACCTGTAAGCCTGTTTAATTTGTGCAAAATGAAAAAATAAATAATGTATGTATTGTAATATAAATGTAAAAGTATGAGGGAAGATGGCATTAAAAATTGTATACATGGTCAAGAAAAAAATAGAGAGCCACGAAGTGTTTGTTTGTACCCAACATTGCTCCATTACTCTTTGACCTCAGGCTGTAATAGATGCTGCCTTCTTATTTTTTCTATCTTGAGCTTGACCATTTATCTTCGACCAGATAAGTGATCCCAAAAGATAGCCTAAAGAGACCTTTTATCTTCTACTATATGAATGATCTACATAGTTTGCAGGGAAATAGCCAAAGGAATGTCTTCAACATTTATCTTAACCAAATCAAGGTCATTCACATAGTTTACAGCGAAATATTCCGAAGAGGCTAAGAAAATGCCTTTCACAAGGACAGAGCTATGATCTGAAGTTAGAGCCTTCTGATCTCAATTGTGACAGCCTAATCATATTTTTTTAAATTAAAAATTATTTAATTTAATTATTTTTTATTTTAATATGGAAGCCAAAGCCAATAAGTAGAATCTTTATTTTGCTTCAAAATAAGTGTGGAAAACTTTTTATAGTTTGTCACATTTTTTATTTTAATATGGAAGCCAAAGCCAATAAGTAGAATCTTTATTTTGCTTCAAAATAAGTGTGGAAAACTTTTTATAGTTTGTCACATTTCAAAAGGAGTGTGTATAAAACTAAAGGGCATGAAAAGGCAAAGATAGGTGGTCATGAACTAGAAATAAATAAATAAATAAAAATGAAAATCAATGTATATCCATCTGAAGCAGAAAAAAGCGTAATGGGTGTGATCTGGTCAGTTCCCTGACAATCATTTTGTCATAGAACAGCTGGGAATTATTTCATTGAAGGCTCAATGTTTCAAGGATGTTTGTGCTACATCTGTTAAGCCCAGATATACAAAATTTACTGAAGCTTTCAGAAATATTTTTTGCTGTGGATACATTTTGAGAATGGATGTTTGTGTCAACTTGACCGAAAAATACAGCAGAATAAAGTCTAGAAAATTTTTTTGGTTGTTGGTGTATGAACAGGGAAAATTCACACTTTGGGAAAAGTGCGCTGTCCACACGTTTATCAACAAAATCACTTCTTGCTTGGAATTGTTTTGGTAAAAGGACATTGCAAAGGTAATTGAAGTTTCAATACATTTTAACAAGTCGTTTATTCATAATTAACATCTGAAGATTTAAATTTTTTTTCTGCTTTGCCTTGCAAGCCATCATGTAATTCTACTCAGCGCATGAAAGGTTATACCACTGAACTTCAGAATTCCTGTTGTTTTCAAGTTAACAGGTGGAGAGGTGATGCCTTCATTATGCTCTGGGATACAGTATTTTGATCACAAGCCTGAATGCAAATCTTCTGTATCAGTACTCTTATAAATACTTTTGGTCTGATAGCTTCTATAAGCTTTGGTAGCCTGATAGTGCTAGTGGCTTGGCCTGAAAGCAATGAATTAGCAAAAATGCTTTGGAAATATTGCCACCGTTTATAGACAGAAAAATTTTTACGAAAACTGTAAAAAACGTTTTCAGTCCATTTTGATATTCCATGCAGGAATCACATTATTGTCTCATCTTGAAAATCATCATAACTTTATCATAATTATTACGATTATCATCTTTACCCTCATAAAACGATTGATTTTAGCAGACCATCATTGTCATTATTTTCATGATCATTATATTCTGATTGCTATAAAAAAGGGTCTCCCCCCAAAAAGAAAATAATTAAAAAAAAACCTTCCCAAAAAATGGGTGTTGCTTAAAAAAGGGGGGGGGGGGGG
>BLXT01007619.1:318613-350225 GCA_019648995.1 Plakobranchus ocellatus | reverse complement strand
GAAAGCAAATATTTCTAGAGGTATGAAGGCAATAAGCTTTTGCTAATTTACCAGCACAGATCAAATAACATGAATCGAATGATTCCAGGGTTTGTGCACATGAAGACCAAGGGATGAAATGTACAAACACAAATAACTAAACACCCGTGAGAACAGGCTTTGGGTATAGCATTATGTGTATTATGTTTGTACACGAGTGTGTGACTTTGATATTTAACACAATAGTGGCTGTTGTTTTTATTTATTTTTCTTCTGAATATGATTAACTGCGTCCTCTGTAAGTATTGACAAATTATACCTAGTTTTACTCAATTCCCTCAGCTTTCTGTGTATTAATTAACCTCATTTCTAACTGTTTCTGCCATATAACTGTCTGTCATTCAATCGCTCAATCTATCTACTAATCCATCTTTTAAATATTTTTTTTCTAAATAATGATTTTATCAATCTGTATAGTTGTCTATCTTATATTAATTTATGTGATCTTTCTAATTATTCATCTGTTACTATGTCTATCAATCTTTCTACCTACCTGCCTTTCCATCTTCCTGCATGTCTATCAATTTCCGTATTTGCTTCCTTCTCTTTCTCCATCTCTCTCTCTCTTTCGTTACCTCTCTTTCCTCTTTCTAATTCTCTACCATCTCTCTGCCACTTAAGCTATTCATTTAACTTTTATCTATCTAGCTCTAACTCTCATCCTCAGATTTGTACTCTCTTTCTCACTCAAGTCAAATAAAGAAAAAATCGGACGAGAAAAAATAGCTTGTTGCAAGCAATGATTTGATAACCAATCTAATGGTAAAAGTGGAAATAATAATAATCTTTGTTTGATGGGCAGAACCACCAAACCAGAAAATTTGCAAGGTGTCAGTGTCAAAGAGCAGCCAATGCAGAAAAATAATGGACAATCAACACTAAGGCTATGGGAGTGATTCTGCAAAACCTCGTTTAGACAATCTGGAATTTCAGAAACTGTAACGCTTTTTTTTGGTTTGGCTGTTTTTAGTTGGAAAAAATTTCAGTGATCGGCCTAACAAAATTCTTGATGTTTTTTTCTGCTTCAGATGAAAAAGGGATATAAGAAGAAAATTTGCTTCATGCTAATTCCTTCTTTTTTTTCTTTAAACCTAGTGATTTGAGATTGATCTATGTTTGCTGTTACCAAAAATGGTTTTAAAATCTGTTTTTCATGGCATTCATAATAATGTCTCAGGCACAAAGTCATGTTTTAAAAAGTGAGCATTTTTATAGTGAATAATTTTCTTTCTTAGAAAAATCAAAATGGATTAAGATTGCTGTTTGGAAGATTTAATGCACTAACAAAATCAAGTGAAAAATAAAAAAAAAACTAACAGAGAACTGCTTTGTAATTACAAAATAGGAGTTTTTACTTGCAAAAACACAGAAATATATATATTACATATACATATATATATATATATTTTTTTTTTTTTTTTCACAAAGTTATTATTACATCATAGTTTTTCTTATCATGATTATATTCATAACAGCACAGACATGGTTTTACTATGAGTTAAGACAAAAGCATTATGCCTTTCTTTACATCTCATTTAACAAAGGCTGGCGTGAGGATAAAATAAAAAGCAACCCACAGATATTTAAGGTGTGAAAAGATAGTAAAACTAAAGAAGAACAGAAAAAGTGCCAACCCTGACAAGTTCCTGGCCACGGAGACGACACAGATTCTCAAGGTTTTGAGGTATCTTAATCTCTGAGATGCTTGCCCATTGGAATATGTTGATCAGCTCAGCTATAAGCAATCACAAGAGACAAACCACAAGCATGCAGAAGTAGAGAAATATTATAAGTTTTGTGTAGTTATATAAAGCTGAGAAAAAAAAAATTATTTATTAGAAAATAATTAAATGAATGGAATATTTTCAATGCTAGTCTTCAAATGCAGCTATTAAAAATGAGAAAATATATAAAAAAGAGAGAAAATATATAATAAAAAGATGAAAGAAAGAGAGAAAAATAAATCCAATATAATAATTTTTTTAAAATGATGAAAATCCTATACATGAGTCAAGCACTTTAAAAAATAGCTCGCTCATATAGTCATTGAGGGTAATATTGAAAATAATCATTTATATCTCGCTCAGACTGCTTATATAATCATTGAGGGTAATATTGAAAATAATCATTTATATCACATTGTAAATGAGTTCAAGTGTGAACCATAAGTAGTTTGTCATGCGGAGATCTGTATGGCTACATCTTGATATATCCAATATGAAGTATGTTGTCAATACAAAGATAGAGAAAAATAAAGCTATCATCAAAAATCACTAACAAAAAGGACAATGTTTTTGTTAAAAACTATACTGATCCCCTTCCAAATATTACAATATATAATAAACATCCTTATAAAAGTTTGTTTGAAAAGAAAAAGATAGAATTGATTTGATCTGGTTTCTTAGAAAAATCTCTTTGGACACTTTCAAAGATGCTTATAACTGCCAAAGCCATTTAAAGAGCAGTGTCATCACGCCAACCTGTTGTTCAACTTTTCCCACAATCATGAAACAACATGTTTTATGCTCTGCTGTTTGAAAATGACAGGTCTTCTAGGTATTGTTGACATGCAGATATTGTAAACTGCAACGTTTATGCAACCTGGCAGCATTTGACCATGTCTGGGTTAAATAATATGCCTTTAAAATGGCAAAAGTGGTGGACTTTCAGCCACCAGCAGCCAAAAGAAACTCAGTATCATAACATTCCCTGTGATCCTGCAACACTTTTCACACTCATGTGAAGACTGGGTGGCTCAGTGTTTAATCTCATGGCCTTCTGGAGAGCTGATCAGTAAATTGATGAAAATCACACAAACTTATGAAGTCTTTAACGTTATCGGATTTAAATGACTTTTGCAGGTCTATAAATCACTGTAATTAATTGCCCAATGTTTAGTTCAAGAAGAAAAAACCAATTAGCACGGGCATTTCCCCACTCACGGGGGTCACGTTACAGTCAGCGCCGGGCCAGAGGTCATGAAATTTTACCTGGGCTGCCTGGAATGGCATTGCAGTGTCCGTTTAGAATTTGACATTTTATCACAAATTTGAATCATTTAAAATGGGAACTAATATAGAGAAATCATTTTTTTCAATAGTGAAGAATGCAGTAGGAGAGTAGCTGTTTTTTCTGATGCAACTCATGACATCATGTGATTTGCTGTCACTTATTGACAAGCTCTTGAAAACAGGCGATATAGTTCAGCTTATCATTAAAAATTAATGCTTATTTAAAATTTGTATAACTTTTTAATGCAGCTTGCGATTTTCTTAGAACATATATAAATAAAAGACTAAAAAATTGGAATTAAAATGCTGTAAGATCCAGCCTCAAAAGTAACCCCAGAAGGTCGGTAGTGGTTTTGGTTCAGAAACTCTTTTTGAAAGATGCCCCCGTTAGCATCAAGATGATAACAGGAATGTGTGGTGATTAATTGGACTCGGATGGTCAATTGTCTTGCGTTTGCAGGCACTTTTCAAATGTTGTAATGAAAATTTTGATACAAGAAATTTGTTTCGTGGGATGGATAATAAAGGGACTGATTGTTACAGATGAGAGTGTAGAGAGTAAATAACAAAGTACATCTTTACAGCTCTTTTACCCTGGATGTCATTTTTCTTGTCATAAAGTGGTTTGTCTTAACAGATTTTGTACCCTTTGTAAATATATCAAAGAGATCTATTAATCTGTGCTTGTGAGGTTTTGACTTAAGCACAAGACTTACCTTGTGGGCTCTCTATTAGAAAAGATATTTTTGTTTTTTTATGTCACAAATCTCTTGCCCAGTGATCTATTTTGGCTATTGTAGAATGAAGCATATCCCTTCTTGTTCTCCATAAAAGCACATACTAAATCTGTGTACCCTCATCCAGTTTCATGTCTTTACACAGCATTACATACATCTCCAGCATGTGATGCATGTGATGCTTTTACTTTTTTTTATGTGTTCTCCATTTAAGAACATTCTATCATTATCAATTACAATAGTCTGCATAAGTTATGTAATCTATTAACTCACTTGCGGCTGAGGGTTTAGAAATTATTTGAGCGCTCGTGGCTGAGCTTTTTGGGGTATTTTCGAAAAATTGTATACAAAAAAAGTATTTAAGCTATATTAATAAAATCTGGACTGATTCAAGACAAAAACAAAATTGTTGGAATAAAATAAACCATTAAGACATATCTAAAATGTTGATTTTTATGTAATTTTTGTGAAACAGCACACATGTTGGTTTTTCAAAAAATTTTGGAAATTGTGATGTAAGCTGAGATAAAATTCATTAAAAAAAAAAAAAGTCCTTTCTGTTGATTTTATTGATTTGTGAGCATGCTTGAGAGGTGTGAGAAGAAGAAAAAAACTTTAATTTACCTTAAATATAAAAAATGTTCGTTCTTGCTTCTTTCTTTTGCTTGTTAGAAGCAGTGATTCTTAGATCTAGTTTCATTTCAGACTTATCTGAGAGTAGTGTCCCTTTTCAGTCATCAACAAAAAATGCGATGTCCGAATGGTACTAAACTTTCCATGAGTCTAGGGATATGGCTATACAATAGTAACAGGTGTTTCCCGTGGCTTTAGCGGGGAAAGCATGAGAGTTACAGGAGGTTGAAGTTGATCCCTTATGTCATGGGATCCGCCCCAGCTAACAAAAGGCCTTTCCCGTCACCCCTACAGGATCCGCCGCAAGTGAGTTAATAATTATGATTCTTGTGTAAGTGTTTTATGATGCCCAAATAGTAGATAAATGCCAAGCTTATTGGTCTGGGAAAGCTTTACATTATATACTTATAAAGAAATATAATATGCTATTTATCTACAAATTGACAAAGAAATATATTCATTAGCAATATTAATTTGAGAATTTGAAGCCCATATATAGAAATCTAAGTTTAAAGCAGCACAGCTCTTGTACTGTTATATATTTTCGATTTCTGTGTAGACGAAATTCCTTTATAAATTTGAATTCCAAATAATAAGGAAAAGTAAAACCAAAACTCCCTTACTTCCAGCAGTAGGTTTAAAAAAGCATCAGTGTGGAAAATCACAGAAAGTTATTGTCCATTTTACAACTGTTATAGTTGCTCTACTGCAACACACAAACACAATGTCTTATCACTGGTATATGAGTTATGACGCCAACAACAAGTTTTTTTAAAAACTGTCCTTCATCAAAACCAAGCTCTTTTAGAAAGTCTTTATGTTCCTAACATTAATTTCCTATATATATCAATCTATTAATTCTGTGTGCTTGTTATGATTAAAGGAATACAAATCCAGAGTTTTTCTTCAAAAAAAAATTCAATGCTCTTTAAATGTTCTTTGACTATTGAAACCTAAAGTAAAAAAATTGAAACCTATCAATATCAATTTGTTTAGTTAAGCAACTGTACATGATAGATCTATAATTTACAAATGTACTGTTAGAATTCTTTTTTTTTTCTTTTCCACAAATTTTATCCACCCATTTTCACAATCAAAATAAATGTTCTCCTCATTTAACATAATCAGCAAAATGTAATGTAATAACACCTATAGTATTTGTGTCTGGAAATGAAATCATGGATTCTAACATGTATTCATTTACATACAGATTCTGAAAATGGCCCAACGAATGTTTGCGCCATAAATAGATATTTTCTTACTTCAAAAGAGAAAACTGTATTGAATACTAAGATGCATAGTTGAAATTGGTGTCGACTCTTTAAGTATTAAAATGTCTTTTAGAACATACAAAAAAGTCTTCCCTTGTGGGCTATTTTGAATTTTAAATTTTATCCTAAATTGGCACCAATTACGGCAGAATCCTTTCATAAAACGCTTTTGGATCACTTGTTTATCAATCGTAAAACTACTTTTCTCACCGTATTCAATATCTGATGAAAAGGCAATCTTATGAGGGTTATATAACGAATTTGTGAGCAAAAACTTGGGCCTCTAATATGTATATTTATTAACATATGATTACTTGAAAATGGCTCGACAGACTTTTGCGCCCAAAAGAAAAGAAACTTTTTAATTTCGGATTTCAAAAAAGAATAACTTTCTTGAACTCTAAGATGCATCGTCAAAATTGGCATCGACTTTCTATCTCTTAAAAATTCTTAAAGGCCATGTAAAAAAGTATTCATCCAGGGGCTTTTAAAATTTTGCATTTTATAACTTGTCACCAACAACCATATACTCCCTCTCTAAAACTTTCTTGGATTACATTTCATAAACTATAAAAATACCTTTTTTGATCTTGTCCTATTAGGAGTTTGTTAATTAAAAAAAAAATTGGGATTCTAACACTCCTGCTTGGAACATCCCATAAAGCTATCATCAGGTAGACCCATGAAATGTTTTTAGTCTGCTTATGTATGAGGTGTGATCATTTGAATGCAACAATTGGTGAAACAAAACCATAGTACTCTGCTAAAAGTTAGTAACTGTTGTAAGCATCACTCATTTGAAAATCGCTGCTTGCATAATGGGATCACACATGATACTGGGTTTCATTTGGCTCCACCCAGACGATACTCGATTTCGTAGAATATTGCTTTTTAATTGGCAGCTAGAAGATAGCTTTTGATGATACTGTTTTTTGAAAAAATCAATCATGTGTAGATCAAAAACTATGTGGATGTTTTCAATTCTGTAAAGTTATATAGATTTTCCAAGAACTAAATTTTCATAAAATGCAACAAAGTAAAATTACATAATTTTTTATGATTCTGCTCTTTAATTTGCTTTGGCAGATAATGAGATGAAATATGGGAAATTCATTTTTAGAAAGTGGGAACACACTCTCATAACGTTTCATATTGAAAAAAAACCCAACAAGATTTGGAGAAAGACCAATTAAAAAAAAAAAATCTTGATATTCAAACCATAAAAACATAGTATATGATAATCATAAACAAAAGTTCACTTAATTGTGAATTAAAATAAGATATAGAATATATTTAAAATTGATCTGTTTGTAAAATAATGGTATTCTGCTAGTTAATAGAGGTTTAGAAACGTTTTGTTTTGGTTTTTTTTTGTTTGGCAGTTTTATTTTATTTTTTTTTTTCTTTTTTGTCTATTTTGTTTCAATCACTCACAGGATTAGCCTTTATCGTTTTGTCTTGAAAGCACTGAATCTAAAAAGTTTTCCCCCCATATGATATTAAAATTATTTTAGCTCACCTAACTCACCTACTTTGCTTTCCTTAATCTGATATTAAAATATTTTAGTCCACCTGGTTTGATTTCTAGAACTGACATTAAACCCTTTTTTTTTTAAAGTTAAACTAGTCTGCTTTTCTGCATGTGATATTAAATTTTTTTTTAGCTAATTTTTTTTTTAGTTTTCTTTCTCAATAAGATCTTCAGATATATTTAATTCACTTTATCTGATTTATCAATGTTCACATAGGAAAAGGGACTGCTCTTAAAGACAAGTGCGGCACCTAGAGAGGGGTGTTCTGGGATTAATTTGGGTAGTTTTGTAAAGTTTGTCCAATTTGTAAGCATTTGAATAGTTTTGAGGCCTAAATTTGGCTACTCATATTTTTTATTGTAAATTTAAACTTGCTCCCTCCAAGAGAGTGTACAAATTGTCAAGAAAATGTGTAAAAATTTGCCTTTTATGCAAACTATGTAGGCCTGCTATCCTTTGCAAAACATAGGCATATTATATATCAATGAAAAGTTCAAAATCTCAGCCACCCTGTAGAAGCCACCAGAACAATCATATATGGAATCCAAATTTAGACAAATTTTTTCCAAGAAGTGAGCTCCATTTATAACCATTACCATATATGGAGAGCCTGTCCTAGTTCTCAAGATTTTTACTTCGCTGTGTCGATTTTGCATATGGAGGTTTCCAATTTGTTAATTTGTGCACGATTGTCAACTCTGAAAGCTATTATGTCGAATGAGGTTGTGGCAAAGATCTGACGTCACAGCTTGATCCTATGATCACCCGTTGTTACGCTGGTTGATTACACAGTGCTTTGTTGGCTTTCGGGTGAAGTTTTCAGGCAGTTTTGTGCATGAGTGACCACCAGTATGAAAACTGGTCGTAAGAAAATGGCCGAAAGGAGATGGATGCATCAGGAAGAGCTTGAGAGAACTGAATGGGCCAATTACGAGGGATGTCCGAAAAGAAACAGGAAAAGAGGCATAACTCAAAGAGTTTTGATCAGATAAATTTGAAACTCACACAGATTGAAGTTCTCTTCCACTACTTCTCAACATAATCCCCGTGAGATGAATGCATTTTTGCCAGCGCGACAGCAGCGAATTGATACCCACTCGAAAGAAATCAACGTCAAGATTATCAAACCAATTCCTCAATTCACTGATGAAGTCATCTTCTGTCTCGAAAGCCATGCCTCCTAAATGGCGCTTCAAGGGTCCAAACAAGTGAAAGTCAGAGGGTGCCAGGTCTGGACTGTGGGCAGGATGAGGAAGAATTTCCCAACCGTAGCGCTGCAGCCATTGCTGTGTAAGGTTTGCTGAATGAGGGGTCGCATTATCGTGCTGAAGCACAACACCCCTTCTCAAGAGCCCAGGTCTTTTGCGACGAATTGCTTCTTTAAGGCGGTCAAGAGTGCTGCAGTATCGGGCAGCATTGATACACTGACCCTGTGGCAAAATGTCTAAGAGGATCACACCTTTCGCATCCCAGAAAACGGTAGCCATCACTTTAGCTGCAGACCTATGCACTTTGAACTTTTTGGTGACGGGAGAGGATGGATGTTTCCAAGTCATGGAGTCGCAAACCTTACACAGCAATGGCTGCAGCGCTACGGTTGGAAAATTCTTCCTCATCCTGCCCACAGTCCAGACCTGGCACCCTCTGACTTTCATTTGTTTGGACCCTTGAAGCGCCATTTAGGAGGCATGGCTTTCGAGACAGAAGATGACCTCATCAGTGAATTGAGGAATTGGTTTGATAATCTTGACGTTGATTTCTTTCAAGTGGGTATCAATTCGCCGCTGTCGCGCTGGCAAAAATGCATCGATCTCCACAGGGATTACGTTGAGAAATAGTGGAAGAGTGAACTTCAATCTGTGTGAGTTTCAAATTTATCTGATCAAAACTCTTTGAGTTATGCCCCTTTTCCTGTTTCTTTTCGGACATCCCTCGTTTATGGAGCTTGCATCATATAATTGGTCAGAAAACCAAAATATTTTTGCTCAGACTTAATCGGCCATTTTCTCAAACAAGCTTTTTTTGGACAAATGTTCTTATAAATTGGATATTTTTTCATACGATTTGTCTAAAACTTGTCATGAAGTTTCAGAGTAGTAATATCTTACTTTTTAATGTAGGTTTTTTGGAATCGCATCTATATATATATATATTTTTGTTATAAATTTTTCTTTATCTAAAAATTTGTTGTTATATATATATACATACTTTTAAATTTCATGCAAATTTCCCTTTTCTTTCTATCAACAAAAGCTTATGTGAAAACCTTCAATTTCAGCATAAAAGCATATTCCCATTTTAAAAAAAGTTGATATCTTATTTACTTCCAAAGTTATAAGACTTTGAAAATTATGACTATATCAAGATGGCCAACATTTTTTTCTGTTGCATGCCAACCCGCAATAAAAAAAAAAATGTTACTTTTTAGGGTCATATATGACAAATAAACCATTCATAATGGTTTCATTTAAGAAATAGAGAAAATCACCTTTGAGAGCTGCACTTGCCTTTAAGGAATGAACTCCCCATTTTTTTTTCTATTCTTGCTTGCATAGGATATTAACTCAATAACTCCGAGCGGCCGCTCCCAGCGGCCGACAGAATGATACGGATGACCAAGCGGCCGCTAACTACATGAAAGAAAAGGGGCAGAGGGAGAAAACTCCGTCCAGATGTGGAAAAAAAATCCGGACACAAAGAGTTAAATATGGATATCATATTTCTTTTCCATTGTGTCAGTTTCGGAACTCTTACCTTTCTGGGTGAATTTGGAAGACACTAGGAATGTTTCCACAGTTATATACTCTTTGTTGGAATGTGGAAATGGAAGATTGCTTGGTATTGTAGGCATTTTATTAGGATCATTGAAGTCATCTCTTTGGCAAGGAAAGGTCAGGTAGTTTTTAATCTTGCCACTGTCTTCAACCTATAAACATCATGAGAGATAAACGAAAATAAAAATAAAAACAAAAACAAAATAATATGTGCCTAAAAATAGTTGTCACACTTATACTTATTCTACGAATTTTTTTACCAACAATGAGCCAGAGGTATACAAGCCAAGCTGAAGTAGTATATACTATGGGAATCTTAGGAAACTATGCAAATACTGCAAATGTAAATAAGTTTAAAAATCTTGAAGTTAGTCTGGTAGTTGAAGAAAAGAACACAACCTTAAGTTAAGTTGAACAGGATATTATATAAATTTATGCATTTTGCTTTTAGGCTTCTTTAGTAAAAAAAAATTCAGTTCTGTTTTCTGGAGAAGTCTAAAGCAAAATTACAATGCAAGCTAATATATTTTAGTGAAGAAATAACATGCAAAATATTTTAAAATATGCATTGTGTTGTTTGATTTTGCCTGAATAAATTTTAAATTGATATTTATGTTCTTGTATAATAGCAAATGCATTTACAAAAGCAATAATATTTTTTTTCCAATTTTTTTCTTCTTCTTTGATGCAATACCAACAACAAAATCTTCAAAAAGTTTTTTTTAAAATGCCACTTATGTTAATTTTTTTTGGCTAAAATCTTCAACCTTGGCAAAGTTTTAGATGAAAACATTGTTACCATCTCTTTTGATGTGGAGGAATTTTTTCTTGGCCTAGACTGATAAGTAAAAAAATTGCCCTTTACCCTAGGGGTATTACTCCAATGGTTCAGTTGATTTCATTTCCTACAATCTCTGCTGCTTTTTACACACATGCTAGGTTAAAAAATATTCTTCTATTGACCATATCACAATTTTTTAAGGATGAGGGAGCTGGTTTTTATGATAAAATGTCCCACAAATAACTTTCAAAAAGCTGATCAGCTGCCTATTTTCCCTGTTGCACTTAACCGTTTCTATAATTTGCTATAAAATCCCTGACATGAGTATATTCAATAAAATCATTTGTTTATTCCGCTGAAGATAAGCAATATAAGATAATCATAGTAATATATTTGAACTCAATTTGTCATGAAAGCCTCGGTATCCTATATTTTTCATTCAACATAATTTACAAAGCACATATCAAATCCATTTACCTTATATATACACAGGTCATACTTGCCATCCAATCTGGTCACTGTACTGTTTAACGTAACTGAGAGAAATGCAAATCCATACAATTTTTTCTCAGCCCTGTCTCGATCTGAAAATGACAATGGGAAAAAGAAAAGGTGTTTGCTAAACTATCATGAAATTCACAATTACAAAAAAAAAAAAAAGGAAATTTCAAAAAGTTCTGGTGATGACATGAGCAAATTGTTTGATCCAATGCATCACATTAGAAAATAAAAATTCCAACAACTTCTTTCAAGCCTGCCATAGATATGCTGAATTCTGTAAATTATCCTTACAATAGACAAATGTTCAGCAATCCCAAAAGATATTCTAAATCATTTGAATTCATATTAAATCCTAAGTAAAAGAAGTAAAATCTACCATAGTTTTATATACACAGAGCCTATAGCATAGAAAGTTCTAACTATAGAGAAAAGAGTCCCATTTTACCACTAGAGTTTAGGGTTTTCATGTAAGGTCAACAATAATCTGCAACAGGTTTCTTGCACACTGCATCAGGCTGTCAAACTTATCATCAAGGGAAAAATGTCTACAAGCTGATAGAGATTAATTCAGTATAACCTTTAACTGTGACATCATTACACACCCTTTCAGTGATACATTAACAATGACTCATTTTATAGGACTGCTTAACAAATGAAAAAAAAAAATTTTTTTTTTTTTGCACATATTGACCTATTAGAGTCTTGCAAAAATTTCACACTAGATAGAAAAGTCTTCACAACTAATTGCGGACTTAGTATTGCACTATACTCTTCAATTTTATTTCAAGAGAAATTTCATCAGCAAGCTTTAAAAGAGAACATAAATTTTCCTACACAACATTGTATTACAGCTGACAGAAATGACATGGGTTAGCTTCATATATACTGATTGTGAGACCAATCATAAGTCGATGTCACTTTTAAGATTTGGAGAGAAAAAAGATTTTACAGTTGCTTTATGAAAATTATTTTAAACATTAATTTTGAAAATTAAAAAATAAAAATTGCACTTCTTTGTTCAGAGTCCATGCACCTCTACTAAATAATCTGCAGCGACATTGCAACTTACAGAAAGAAGTTTCAAACTGTTTAATGATTAAAAATGTTGAACTTGGACCTCTGACTCAGCTGACATGGTCCTGAGACATATCCATTAAAAAGTTAAAAAAAAAAAAAAAAAAATCGAATATGTGCCAGACAGGCAGATGGTTGACTTACTGGAACAATGGCAAATTTCTAAGCGGATGTGAGACGTGTTGAACTTTTCATTGGGAATGGATAACTGAAAAAAAATAAGGTAAAAGAAAGTAAACAGTGAGACTTATACCACTCTCTCTAAAGTTGTAACTATGGTGCTTTCCTTGAAAATCATTGTCAGAAGTATTATTAAATCACTTTATAAATATATTGAATTCACAGATCCTGCAACCCATCCTCTGGTTGTCAATTTTTAATTTTGTTAAGTTCACGTCTTTGTAGTCAAATCTTAAGTCTGATGAATTCCACCACAAATAAAGAGCACAGGAAAAACAATGATTAATGAACTTGATATTGACTGTTTATTACACAGACTTCTCTTACTCCCTCTGCCCATATCCCATACCTGTGATATTTGCAATAAAACAATTTCAATTTAACATTTGTGTAGAGAAAATGAACGACATTATGAAAGACATCTAACATCCACTCTAAATCAAATATCAGTGAAAGAGGTCAGTAATTTTCTACAGTGCTTTCCAATTGAGATATACAAAAAGTCAAAAATTGCAGATAAGGGCTAAAACTCATTCGTATCTCATTCAGTTCCCCATAGAGGACAACAGGAGAAAAATAATTTACCGATATCCCATGAAAATCTACTTACTCTTATTGTCTCATTCCACTTTGGCGTGTTATTATGGTACAAAACATATGACAGGAAATTTGTGGACATAACATGTCCATTGGCACTGAGGATACAGCCCTGAAAGAGATAGTTGAAGACATAAAGAAAGAAGATGAAATATTACATGTCCATTGGCACTGAGGATACAACCCTGAACACAGAATAGTTGAAGAACATTACATGTGCATAGGCACTGAGGATACAGCCCTGAAAAGGGAATAGCTGAAGATATAAAGAAAGAAGAAAAACATTACATCTCCATTGACACTCAGGATACAGGCCTGAAAACACAATAGTTGAAAACATAAAGAGAGACATTACATGTCCATTGGCACTAAGAATACAGCCCTGAAAATACAATAGCTGAAGACTCAAAGACAGAAGCGAGAAAAAAACAAAAACAAAAACAAATAGCGTGTCATTCAAAATTTATGTTACGTAAAAATCCTTAGAGCCATTGTTATTAAAACAATTGACTACATTGCTCAAAATTTTGTAATTAAATAATTTTTTTTTAAAATAGGTTCTTGTCTAATAGATGTTGCATAGATCGAAGAATTTCTTTAGATGGATATTGCATGTACTCTTTGAACGAAATTGAGAAAGTTCTAATAATATGTGTATGGTATAAATAGATATCACTCTTATGACTTCATGTGATGCATCTTGGCTCTGTTCAGGAAATGAGCAAAAAGATTCCAAAACACTTGTTTGATAAAACCACTCCATTGTCTAAGATGCAGCTGAGCAACCTAGAAGCAAGTAAAATATGTCTCAAGACTAGTTAAAATGAGACAGAATAACTGTGAAGTAAACTGACCTCAATCGGCTCATAGCGCTGGTTGTACACACTCACACGCACTTCCACATTTTTGGATGCTGTCTTACTGCCACGGTCAAACTCTGCACCACAGAGGGTCAGGTAGAGATCATTACGACACTCGCCTGAAAGTTAAGAGAGCAAAACTAAATTTAAGTGCTGTAAAGCAAGGTGGAGCTATAATGTGTTCATGCTCCTCACTTGAGTAAGAAAAATGAGTATTTTAGGATATTAAAAAAAAAAGAGGCAAAATGAGAGAGTGTTCAGGCTAGGAATTGAAAAAAAGACCTATGCAAAAATGAATGTAAAGAGAAAAAACCCACAAAAAAATATGCATGATCATAATCATCACGAGCAAGAATTTGGTTGGATGTTGCTTCTCAATCTTTCATGCCAGAAACCACTTGATCATTTTAATATTGTTGCTGCTGCTGTTTGGTTTGGTTCTTGTGCATCTAGCCCATCCACAAGACGGTGATCTCAGGCTTTAAGGCCTTTGTTGAGGCAGGGTCTCTGTGACAGGTTTAAAAGAATACAACCCCNNNNCCCCCCCCCCCCCTTTGCTGTTGTTTTAAGACAGCTCTCTGACCTGCTTGCATTTTCTAATTGATTATCCTCTTTCCATCTTTCTATTTATGCTTTCACTTCCGAGATATACTTTTCCAGAGATCCAGAGCTGTAGCACTGATATTTTTGAAAAACACTGGTACTTTCATGCCAATTTATTGTTTCCTTAGTACTTCTCCGGCTGCTTTCTCTTTCCATGATAGTCCAAGTATTTCTTTTGAAGCATTGCAATTCAAACTACTATCTTTTTTATTTGTATCCTATTTGTTGAAGGTCCAAACTTTGCATCCATGCTGTGCAGTTAGAAATATGGCACCTCTCAATATTCTAAATTTGACGGTTGTGCAAATTTTTGTCCCAGATACAATCCTTACATACAGCAGGGATTATGGAGAACGAAAAAATAAGAAAGTGGGAGAAAAAAAAACCACCAAGCTGAGAGATAAATCATCTCCTAAATTCAGTACTATTAATTTGGTTAGATTTTATTTCTTTGAAAAACCCTATGTGTTTCAAAGATTTCTTCAAATAATTCAAACATTTTATGTCTAATTATCTGTTAATGTTACACGTAGCCTGTTATGCTGAAAATAGTAGACTTGATAAAAATTATATTTATTTGATGGAAATACACTTTACAACAGCTTGCTTACTATAGATCGCAAGTTTTAGAGTGGAAAAACAAAACAAAAAAAAGCACCATCATAAGTAAAGCGACCTAAGTGAATAAGTCACAAGTTGCTAGGCATACTTTTGCTCTTGAGCCCCTTTGAAAATTTTTTTTTTTTTTTTTTATGAAAAAGGTAATGCAAGTACTAACTTTCAAGTACCACACCTACTGACAAAATTTAAATAGAGACAAACCATTTGCTTTTCTTTATTTGAGTGTAAATTGTAAGCTCATATGTCTTGCTATGATTTTTCTAATTTGTTTTACATCCTCTAAGTTTATTTATGCCAAGGATATTTATAGCTCATATCTCAATATGTTCAAAATGTGCCTCATTCATACAGACTGCACACCCACCTGGATTGATAATGTCAGGAAACCCCATCCTCTGTGTCATAATCAGACCCTTGTTGAAGAGGATAGGGTGCTCTATTTTCACTGACCGAATATCTCCTTCAAGTAACCTAAGAGAAAGTGTCACCCCTGTGGAGAAAGCCAGGCCAGAGTTTATCTCTTACAATTGCAAGTCTATCAAAACAAGTGAAGTACATCAGATAAAATATTTCAACGACTGAATTGTTAGATATAACATCGTGGTGTGAGTCACTACTGCTTGCGTCAACTTTACTTTCCCTCCATTTCTTCCCCTTAAGTTGGCACCCTCAAAGGGCTAAGTTAATTTGCAATTCGGCAAATAAAAAAAATGCAATAAATTATCTTATTCACCTGTGGCCTGAAAAAAAAAAACCAACTTGTTTCAAATTAAAGCTTAAAATAACTCAAAGCACAGGATTGGAAGGTGGCAACAATTTCTAACTCATAGAAAATATACCTTCTCCCCCCACACACACAAAAAAAAAAGAGAAATAAAATCAATGAACAAAAGAATAAATTAAAAAAAAAACATAAATAAATAACCAAAGAAAGAAAGAAAGGAATTCTAAAACATTTTTTTACAGAATCTTGCAATAAATGCAGGAAAGTAAAATAACATATCAAGAATACATGGGAAAAACAGACACAGTCAAATATGTAGTATCGTATCATATCCCTGAAGTATTTGTTCACATAATCTACTATTTCTTAAATTATCATTCATATAAGAAAATAGGCAGAGTTATAAGTGCAAAGTTTACTAGTTGAGTAATGAATTACATAGCAAGTTAAAAATTAAGTATTATCAAAAGGCGCCTTTCTGTGACTATGCCTGTTCTACTTAGTAATCTTTGCGTACTAAAGATAAATTCTTAAAAAGCAGATTGTACAAACCTTGTGGATTTTGTTTGTCTGTCACTGAATTTTTGCCAGTCATATGAGTTTGTTTCTTGATCAAAACCTCATGCATGTTATAAAAATTGTCATTGTCAACACTGAAATATTCAAAGTGTTAAATTAGATACGTGAAAATTTAGCATTTTTGTAAGACTGTAAATAATAATAACGACAAAAAAATACGGACATTTTTGATCATCTACACAGAAACTGGAATGTTTATTATTTGCTAGAAATGTGGGCCTGATACAGTAGGTTTTAAAACAACAGTAAAAGTGAAAAAAAAATGAGCCATTTTAATGGATTTTAATAAATTTATTTCACACTTCAATACCTATAAAACTGTTGCTTACAATTCTTAAAAAAAGTTGCTATTTCACCAATCTAAAGCTCAAAGTAAAAAACAAGGGCTCAAATTGCCATGTCTTAATTTGGGGAGAAAATCAGCCTAACTCAAACTTACCAAGTTTTAACCCTGAGAAAATACCATGAATTCAAATGCACCAGTTCTGAACTCGGTAAAAGTGCACACTCAAACTTCCCAAGTCTAAACTATTAAAAGTACTCTTACACAAACTTAATACGTCTGAACCCTGAGGAAATACTCTCACTCAAACTTAATAAATCTGAACTCTGAGGAAATACTCTCACTCAAACTTACCATGTCTGAACTCTGAGGAATTTTTCTACCTCATTCTCTGACTTTCTCTGAAACATATCTTTTAGATACATTACTGAAAAATGAAAATAAAACAAATTGAAGAAATTAGCAAAAAGTAAACTGTATGAAAAATCAAAGGCAACAAAATTGCTCAACAACTTCTTTCCTGCCATAACTTTACAATCTGTCAAAAAGAAGACATTACATATTAAAATTGTAAATATAGCAGGTTGAGCATGATTAAAACCGTGCATCTTTGTACTATTCAACATGCATATGAACTCCTCATCAAACTGTTTTTCACACATTATTCATTTTCAACATGCCCATTTATCCAACATTTTACGAATTACATAATTCACTACTCCCCATCAGGCCACACAATAAGGCTTTGTCTGAGAGCCTTCCCATATCTTACTTGATTCTGACAAAAAAAAAAAGTTTCATAAAAGTCTGCAATTTGGCTGTTGATTCCACATCAAATACAGTCTAGCAGATAAAAATTTCATACCAGACAAATTTGTTGGTTTAAGAAGTTCAATGGGCATTTTTGGGGGGGAGGGGGGAAGGGTTACACAATATCTTCCTTTGCCATGGCTATTCTTTTTCTAGACACACTGGTACTATGATTTTTTTTCTTCAGAACATATCAGACAATACTAAACAAGGTTTATTTATATAATATATGTCCTAATGCCTATGATTTCATGTCAAAGCACATCTCACCTGACACCCCCCATGGTCGCCTATACTGGAATGTGGCCACTTTCTTGATGCTGCCTTCTGTTATAAGCCGCCCTGAAAATACACCGCATGACAAGCAAAATGAAATTAAAAAAAAAAAATTATTGAATGCACATTCAAATCCCTACAAATGAATTTTAAGATTCAGCAAAACTTCTGCTTTTTAAAGATATTTGTATTCTAACCTTAATTTTAATTAGTGTACTTTTTTTTCCAGACAACCAGTATGAAATAAAATATTTCCATAGTGATTTTCCCACCTCTTAAAAACACATCAGTGCTAATTCAACATGCGCATATTTTGAGGAAAGATGGTGAGAAGTGGTTTCTCAAAGCCAAATTAAAACAATTCATAATGAATACTCTAGTGATCTTTTTTTTTTTGGATATGAGATTAAGGTTAAGCTTGCCAAGTTTTTGTTGCCAAATGCCAAAACCATACAGTTCTTTTTCCCTTCCTTTCTTTTTTTTCACTCCTACAAAACCATTTAAAATTTATTTGACTAATCAGTGTGGGAACTTAAAATCTCAAAAAGCCTGCAGACAGAGCAATGCTTGATAATTCTCTGCCCCCAGTCTGATTAGCTGGCAGAAAGGCCCTCCTGGGATTTCATTGGCCAGCATGTCAGCTGTGTAGCTGTTGCTATTCCTGTGCAGGAAAAACTGAGGTGTATAAAAGCATAGTAAAAGAAACCTTTCAGAACTAACTTCCAAACTTCTACCTCTCAAGTGCAGTTAAATACCTTTTCTGAAGATCTGCAATACCAGGTAGAGATCCTTTTTGAGGTCCTCAGAGCTCAGGTCCTAAATGGAGAAAATTTACCACATTTATTTCAGCAAAATTTTTCAAAGTAAAACTTAAGAGAATGCTAGACTCTCTTGATACAAGACCTTGTGCAAGCATTCAACCCTTTAGAACCAAAAACTTGTGGGTATTTTTCCTCTTCTTTTTTTTTTGTTAATTCAAAATTTAAATCCCCAAAGATATGAAAACATAATATAAAGTCTTAAGCAGCTCTACTTCTTGAACTCGAGGAGGCCATGTCACATCCTGGATAGAATCAAATAAGTTGAGCAACAGTTTAACATTAGCCAGGTGTGTGATATCATGTCCTTGGCTGCAATATGTATGGTCACGTAGGATATCACATTCTGTTTATGTAGTCTAAGGAGTTTTTTTTCTGTTAACTTAACCTTATCCGTACATGTGGGTTAATATTGCTATCCCAAGGCTTGTTTTTAATTTTTTAAAAATACTTAAAATGGGAATTTTTTTTATCAGCTTTTCAGTATTCCTCAAAAATTCAATTTGACATACGATTACATAATGGTTGACAGAAAATCAATATTGAAGTGACCTGAGGTCATTTCCAAAACCCTCCATTATTTTTTACTATGTAAAATATGGGGTGATTTTGTTATCCCCGACGTACAGATAGGTATATAGCTAATTTTTTTACCATACGGTATGGGGGCATGCAGGTACCCCACACGTACGGATAAGACTATATTGCTATTAAAACATAGGGGCACTCAGTTACACCCAACGTGCGGATACGATAATAAAATACCTCGTACCGATAGGGTTAATATGTACCAAAACAATAGTCCTCTTAATGTTTGACGATAAGCCTATTTTTGAGAATCATAACAATCTTTCATTCATAAAAACATTTGTATCACCCAAAAAGGCTAATATTGCTTATAAAATAAGCTGCTGATTGAAATAAAAGAAAAAAATTCCATTGACAACCTTATTAAAACTACATGAAAGATCATGACATTTCATATCATCAAGTGAGCTTAACAAGACACAGACAATAGGAAAAAACCCATAAAGACTAACCAAGATTGATATGTTGTCTTTATCTATTGGTTTCATCTTGCAGCCTCAACAAAGAGAGGGATAACAGATAAAATATCATGGAGGCTTACCGTGAATAAAACATTGGAGCTTTTGTCTGAGCTGGCTCGTTGTCCAGATGCAAAAAAACACATGACAGCTCTTTCACTGGACCATAAGACAATAAAAAAAAAAAAAATAATGAATGAGGTCCATCACATGATAAATGTGCAAAACAAGAAACTCTAACGGTGAGCAATGGAACTCAAATGATGGCATTTTACAAAGTAAGACATTTCAGGGCAGGAAGAAAGTAATGAATATTGTCAAAATTCTTCCTTTTTCCCATCCAAATTCTTCATAAACATTGACAGAGTCTAGAAATGTTATATATTCCTGAAAAGCTGGGGTCGGGGCTTCCTTGAAACTTAAAAGCTATTTTTTCATGGCCAATTTATCTGCAAACGATTTCATTCAGTAGCGGCAACACACAAACTTTGTTTGGAGACTATTTATCAGACTTCAAAGGGAAATTCTAATCTTAAAAAAAAAAACAAAAAAGAAAAAAATACACGCAAAATAAAAAACCATTAGAGAATGATTATTTCTTAACTCCTTCTCTTAGTATCAACATAAGTTCACAAGAGAGCAAAATAAATTGCATGTAATTCTTTGGCGAAGAAAAGACTCAAATTACTTTAAAAACTGAATACCCCTTTAACCTAACTTCAGAGAGGCATTTATTCAATTTTTCCATCAAGAGAAAAAAATTCCTATTTGTAATCTTCAAACCTTAGAATAATGATATTTATAATTAAAACACAAATGGTAAAGAAAAATAAACAGGTTTGAGGACACTATAATGCAAACAATCTTGTTTTCCTTTGCAAAGTTTACACACTTCCAGTTTTTGAATTTTTGTTTTGTGCTACCTGAGCATTCTACTCTCTGTGTTGTCATACAAGTAGAGCATGACCTCTGCGTAATCTCCAACACTGCAGGCAAACGAGCACAGATTGACAACCAAGTGATGGATGGCCTCTCCTGGGTCCTCATGTGATTTCACTTTGACCATCCCGCCAGGCTGGTGCAGAGAGAAGTTCAAGTAAAGAATGTGTCACTTACAGAAGTATATACATTATAATATTTAGATGTGGAGGAAGAATAGATCAGTACGTGAAAGTAGAGAAAAGGAGAAAGAGAGATATGAATGTGAAAAGATTGAGAAAGAGAAGAAAGTCAACAGAAAGCATACAAGAAAGGAGAAGAGGGACAAGAGAAGGGCAGAGATGATGCTGTCAGACAGAAACGGTGATGAAGAACAGAAAGGAATAGAAAGGAGACAGTGGGAAAAGAAAGAGAGTGTGAGTGAGAAAAGTGGAGAGTGAGGAACAGAGATAGAGAGGGAAGAGAGTGGAAGAAAGAGTAAAGGAAAAGATGAGAGAGAGAGAGACAAAGAGAGAAAGGGCAGAGATAGAAGTATTGATAACTTCAGATTTGGTGCAATATTTGTGTTAAACATATGCAAACAATACGTTTGGTTGGGGAAGTTCACACAAACAATCAAAGTAATTAAGTTTAGGGACAATGGGACATTGATCTAGACAGAAATACTGCAAGACAGATGGGAAACAGCACAACAGGGGTGAAAAACATCCATAATTGTTCAAAAAATCTAAATTTTTGAAACTTTTAACATTTTTTTCATATGATCAGAAACTTAACTGAAAGGGTAAAAAATATGCAAGTTATGCTAACACAAAATTGTACTCTGAAACATTTCATTCATAACTCAAAATGTTTAACAAAAGGAGCTGGGAAGTGGCAGTTTGAATATTTTTAATGATTGAAAAAACCTGAAACTTCTCTCTGTAAAGCTTCCCAATTGTGCAAACTTGACAGGCTTATGTGGCTTTTGAACCAGGCTTTGATTTATTTTTTTGGTGGGGAAAAAATGATATTAAAGAAGGAAAAAAACCTACTTAAAACGTATTGTCCTCAAAATTTTGAAATGTGGACTCATTAATATTGGTTTAAAGAATATATTATATACATGCTAAAAGACATATTTTGCCAAGATGCTATTTCAAGGTTTTGAATGAATTTTTGTATTTCTATTTTGCTAATTGCTTTTCTTTAAAAAAAAATTTTCTTTTCAAGTATACAAAAAAAAAATGACATGCAATTTAAGATCCGAAAAGCAGTTTTGATCTTATCATTAAAAGCTTTATCTGTAAAGAAAAAGAATCATATCACTATCAAACGTCCAAGTTGAAATTTATTTTGGTTTAAAAAAAAAACAGAATTTAAAATGGGATTTTATACAGTGTGCTACAAAATGCTCATAAATGAGAGAGGTTGCATTCCAAATGCTGGACAATTTTAATGCGCTTTTTAACAGAGTGCTTTCAGAGCTTCCTTGATCGGTGAAATCATCAAAATGTACCCGTGCATTTTTGTTGAAATAACAAACACATGTACTACATGCAAAAAGCACAATGAATAAAGAGGGCAATTTTTATTTTGGTATAATCCTAAAGGCTTTAAAACCAATACAACAAAAAAGTCAAAACATTTGAATAATCTCATTTTTTAATGTGTTTGATATTTTGCAAGTGAGAATGAACAGAAGATGAATGAATAAGCAGTAGACCAGTGGATACAGAAAGGGCTGTTGTAGGCAGTCTAAAACACATAAGCACACACACACACAAAAGCACAAGAAAAGACTTTCCTTACACATAATACTTGTGGCAGTTAATTCTTGTAAAAACACATAAGTCTTGTCTTGAGACCAGTTCAAATGAAGGAGTTTGTTGTCCTCCCATTTAAAAGTTCTCAGAAAACAAGATTTTCCAGGTTTTTTTTTTTCCTCCTTCTTCAAAATATTTTCAAAAAGTTTAACACCTCATAACCTTGATCAAAACAAATATAGCTCTTTTATGGATTTCATCATTGGAAAGTGTACAGCGAAAAAATTCAGATTGATTCATACACTCAAAATATTTAAACGAAGTGTCTAGGTAGACCCCAATTGGGGACTACGTAGTCATGGTGGCTACGTGCTCCCTTTAGTTGAATTTTTTGTAAGGAAGTGTAAATGGGTTAAATAGGTGGGTCCAATGCCTCTCAGAGGTTACAATGGAGGATGACAGGAATTCAGCAATTATTGTTGGACAAGCTTTAAAAGCTTCTCTCATTTTACACAGATGTTAAAGAAAAGAGAAGAAAACTATTTGAGCGCCTTGTAATAGGACAGGGCAGCGAGCTGGTCAGCAATGCCAACCAGAGGTTGAAAGGTCTGAAGTTTGCAGATTGTCTTGTGTACAGAAAAGTAACATTCAGGTAAGTCAAGTGTCAAGAGCTAAATTGAACTTAGAATCTTAATCTAGATCTAGTCCTTTTCATTGTAAAGGATAGATAGTGATGTACAATCTATGTCCTGTGTATCATGTAACCGCTAGCCTAGATCTAGATTCTACATGATACAGAGAACATAGATTACACTGAAAAGAACTAGATCTAGATCTAGGTTCTAAGTTCAATTTGGCTCTTAACACTTGACTTATCCGAATGTTACAAAGATCTAAATCGCTTCTCGTTTCAATCCTTTGTTTTGTTTTTTGTATTTTTTTTTTTTTTGGACTATCGCAGAAATCACTTCTAACTGCAAATGTCCAGGTATGTAAACACTCAAAGAGTGCTGTTGTTGATGTTCCCGAAGGAATGAGTGCTGTTTTTTGTCCCTGATGGAGAGAGAGCTGTTGTTAATGTCCCTGATGGAGACAGTACTATTGTCGGTGTCCCTCATGGAGACAGTACTATTGTTGGTGTCCCTGATGGAGGGAATGTTGTTGTTACTTTAAATTTGGGATCTGTGAGAACAAAAGGCCAAGATCGCATCAACAGATTTTCCAAGAAAAGGAAGTTGGCTGTTGGAGAGAGTGCTGTTGTTGATTCGTGTGTTTTGTGTGGTGTTTGTGGAGACATAGAGCTTGCAAGGGAGTTTTGTGTAATGGGATGATTAAACGGGTAGATTGTGACTTCTGTAAACAGTGGTTACAATGTTCTTGTTTAAACTTTCGCTCGGCCCCACGTCAGTATACATATGTTTGTAATGTGGTAAATGTTGGCGTGTGATTGATGTGTTTAATAAATTATGACTGCAACTGTTATACATCCCTGTTTGTAATTTCGGTGTAGTTAAAATTGTTATTTCACCTCTGAAATTTTGTTTCATCAATGATAAAACGTCATTTGAAGACCATGTATATTTTGCTTATTTTGAGGGAAAAGTTATCATTAAATTATGTGTAATGCGTTTCCCTTATGGTTAACACTTGCTGTCTGAACAAAATGTTCGTGAATATTGACATGTTCAATTTTAATATAATATATTTGTATTTTATTGTGTCTTCTTTGTTATTCGTTGTTTAATGGTATACATATCTAATTTTATCTAACATTATGTTCCACTTCTATTACATGTTTTATTTCAACAGAGTTAAATAAATTTACTTGGAAGACAAGACATATGTGTTTGTTTTGTGTTTATAATTCAATTGGGGACTATGTGGCCATGGTGGCTAGGTGCTCCCCAATAGGGGATTACCTAGACATCATGACTACGTAGACCCCAATTGGGGTCTAACTAGCCTCTTCCTTATTTAAAATATGAATGAGGACTCATTCACACTGGTCTCAAGAAATTTTATTATCTCTTTCGATCACAAGTTGATGTTTGAATATTTCGATTTCTTAAAAAAAAAAAAAAAAAATTAGGACTGAAACAAACAAAGAAAACATAAGAAAAAATTTGGGCTTTAGTTTGTTTGTGCGTGTTATAATGAAAAACAGACACATTATAATAAATACCACTTTTTTTCAATAAATAAATTTTTTTATATATATATCTCAGGCACCTGTCATTTTGTACATGCTTTGTGCTTATTACCATGAACATAGTGAGACATTGAAGATAAAACAATGATAATTTTGTAATGAGGCAAAAGAGGCAAAATCCATCTACAGGAGCAGGGTCAAACAAACACACAAGTTGGGTATAATCATATTAGCAAAACAATATAATGATAAATAAAGGACACAAGGATGGATTCATCAGGGTCAGGTGTCTTGGCTTATCTTACCTCTTCTGATATCTTTGATGCATGACCAAAACAGAGAGCAACAAAACAAAATATCAGTGAGGCATTCAGAAGGCTTTAATTTTGCTACAAACATTATGTTACTTTTTTCTGAAAGATTTTGTTGTGAACTTATGACAAACGCAATAGCTTAGCAATCAATGTTAAACTAATGAAAAATGCAAGGTCAAAAATGGATAGCTTTTAAAGTTAACCCTTTGCAACACATCAATTAAAACGATAAACAAAAACAAAACTCATTAATTGCAGATGAATGTAAAGATGTGCCTTTAAAGCTGGTTTCTTCTCAAAAATCAATTTTCCCATTTTTCATAGAAATATTTTCCTTAATTTAAACCTTCCATCATGAGAATACATGTTTACAGCATTACAAATTGTAAAAAAAAATCTTGTTTTTCCCTTGTAGCTACTTTTCTGGAATCAATCATAAATCCTGAGCAAAGTCACCATCAAAATATGTTTAATTCAAATGATTGTCATAGCTCTTTAACTCTATCATAGAACACAAAGAAGAAAGAAAGGGGTTTTTGGGCTGATGAATAATATGTTTTACTTAAAACAAAAAAAAAAAACATATCACATTCAATAACAAATTCGTGAGTACTTGGAATTCTAATTGCTACAAAGTGGTTCTATTTTTGTCCATTCTCAAAAATTTCAAAGACTTGACCTGTCTGCCTTTGGCATTTCTGATTTTTCGAAGAACTGTGTGAAGAAGTAAAGGATTGCAATTTGATGGAATATATGAGACAGGTGACAAACAGAAACATGGATGCTGTGGCCACTTTTAACACAGCAATTCACACAAATATTGCTAATGATTAGTTTGTTTAGAATAAAGCAGCTGTCAACAACTTCATTACTATGCCAAAATTCTATAGGATTTTTTTTTTAATGCATTCAAGTTTTCAAATAAAAAACACAATAAAATAGAATGCATGTAACTCATTTTAATTTTGAGCCACATGCTCATTTGAGTTGATTAGAGCTGCCAAATCTAATATAAATATTTCAATTTAACAGTGATTTAAGAGAGATTATCTGTTTAAAGCAAAATATAAGAACACATAAACAATTATGTGCAACTTTCTCATCCCGCGCCTTAACAAAAAAAATTCCATTCAATCAATGAGCTTGTTCCTAGCTCAGGCTAATTTCATAGCTTCAAAGATAAAAAAAAAAAGTGGCTACACAAATAAATTTCCTACCTCAAATAAATTCTTAAATATATTGTGTAATGTGAGAGAAGAATTGGAACAAATTATCAATAAAAAAAAATCAAAATAGAAGGCAAGAAAGGCTGAGAAGGGAAACATTGATACTAGTGGACACCAATCAGCTCATCTTTGATGATTTATAAGAAGAAATGAAAACAATAGTAGCCAGGAAAAGATTGAGATCTTTGGAGGGGAATGATAGCCAATGCAAGGACAGAAGCACCTGGTCATTGATTGTATGGACAAAAACAAAATGTATGTCTTGCTTAGAACAGTATATGGAGACAAAATCTGATGTAAACTTTCGTCTGGACTATACTATAAAGTAGCATGATATATACAGTAACTTTTGCGATGGAGAATTTATGCTCTTGCTGCTTGTATTTTTATCTTAATAGTATATAAATTTGAAGTGTGAAGTGGATAATCTTATGAACAATTGTATTATGCAACTTCTGCTTTTCTAAAAGACTTCAGAACAAAAACAAAACACAAACGCAATGCGCCAACAACAAATAATAGAGGAAACAAACATAGAAAAAATAAAAAAAACCAAAAACAAAACCAAAAAAAAGCAATAACAAATCAGAGAAAAAGAGTAAAGACAAAATTTAAGAAACCAACAATGTTAACTCTACTGGATAAGTGGAAGCTCCAAAAAGATGGAAAAAAGAAAAAAAAAAAAAGCATGAGACAGATTCTTTAAGTTTGAATGCTGTAAAAAGATTGCACTAGAGTAAAGATCAAATGTTTGAAACCAGCAACAATCCAAGATAAGTGGCCAATAAGTCACAAACAGAGAGTAAGGCAAAAGAAAGAATTGAGCCATTCCAGAAATGGGAAGAATAAAATGATGCAGGAGACAAAATGTAGAGAAAACCAAACTGGAGAGGGTGAGAGAAAGAGATGAAGCTAAAAGTAAAAAAAAAAAGGCTGGAAAAGATTCCATTGCAGTACACAAAGATTTTGAGCAATTCCTTTGACTTTTTTTTGCATAAAACTCGTCCATATCATAGTGATCTCAAGATTTCAGGCCTTCATCAGGCTAGGGCATTGATGGCAGGCCCAGACTCCTGATAGAAATGTCCCTGTAGGTTTCAGGTCAGGTTCACTAGCCACTGTGCCACCTATCGGTAAAGCAGAGTAATATGAACATGTAAAATATTTTTCTCTTGTTTCCTTACTCTGCCTTGTGAAGTTTGGGAAATGATCGAAGCCCGGCGCTGTTGGAAACAAAAAAGATTGGCTTACAGTTGTGGGAATTGTTCATTATTGCCATTTGTCTACATCAGAAAAAGCCATATACAAAATTAATACAAGTTCTGGATAATAAGTCTCAACTTCTAAAACTGCTTTCTACCTAGAAGGTACCGTATGAGTTCCACTATTAATAAAAATTGAACAAAACCTATTGACATTCCGACATTCAGCAGAAATAAAGGGCTCAATACAGATTTATTGATAACTGCCCAACGATGAAAAAATTTTAACTACACATTTAAGTAAAGAATAGCCACTCACCAAGGCCCCCTGACAATTTTTGACACTGCGCTCATGTATACGAAACAACTCCACCACGCTGACCTTGTCTGGGTCTGCCTGTCTGTACTCGACTCGAGGCACCAGGTCCATGCCCAACTGACTGTAAGTACATTTAGGAGATAAATTATATCAGCCACATACATTTAGGAAAAGTACAACTCAGAAAAAAAAGATTGTTTAGAACAAGCAATTTCAAACAGAATAGAAAGCAGGATGGGGAAAAAAAAACTTATCATTATGGATAATTAATAAAGTTGAATGGAGATATCATGCAAGAGATGCATTGAGAAAAAATGAGTGGTGACTGCTCTAGTATTCTAGTATTCTTTTTGGAGAAGGTAAGCATACTGCTCAAATGGTAAAACTACATTTTATTCAAGTTTTCAATACAAACGTATTTGTACAAATTGGCAGGACATGCTGCACAAATTTATATATAAAATGGGGGAACCGTTCTGATAATCCTATGTAATATTAGAATTAACACTGAAGTTAATGCATTTGCCACCTCAAGTACTACCCCATAGCCCTGACTCGCCACTCTGATTTACCCCTGTGGACAACAGTGCCAGACTTCATTCAGAAAATTCTATGCATGTATTTTTTAACTTAAGGAGGTCAATCTTACAAAGACAATATCAGTTGTATGTATCTGTGGTGTTGGCAGATCAGTATTCTGTGTATTAAATTAAAAGTGGTTTTTTTTGTGCCTAGTTCATTACTTGGTCCAGGTCTAAGCTGATTTATTTGAGCACATCTTGCAACAATGTATGTCTCCCATGCTCTGTGGTTAGATTGGGTTTATATGAATTAGTCTACAGTAAATTTATATTAATTTTGTAAAAAAAACCTTCTTTGGTTGATTAAGTGTTAAGAAAGGCAGACTCTGTATACTAAACATCAAAAAAAAAAAAAAGGCAAGATGTTCATAGGTGGTTCTCCATCAATAAACAGCTAAGCAAGGTCTAATTCCACAGCTGCTCCAGTCTCAACCTGCACCACTCACATGTCTGTAAAAAGTACATGTTTGGAGGCAACTAAGCAACTAATCATTGTGTAACAAAACTAACTAAGTGACTAACCCATTGCCCCAGTCGATCATGGTGACCACTTGATGCTTGAGGGCAAGGGCCTGTTCCTTGGTCAGAGTGTTGGACACTAGCTTGCTGCGATTTTTGGCTAGTTCTCCCATCACCAGCAAGATTGTCTGGAATGAGGTCTTGCGCTTCTGCAGGCACAAAACCCCAAATACACAATTAGAATGGTTGATCCAAAAAATGTATCATGAATATCCATACCTGGGGCAACCAGAGTAAATCAGACATAAGTGATTATGAATGCTTTTGTACTAAAGCCTTCCAAAAAAAATTTTTTTTTGGGACCAACTCAAAAGAAGTAATAAAAGTAAAATCTCAATAATTGCTAATATTTTGGCAGAATTAGAATAAACAGGTAGTTTTTTTTTCTCAATAAAATTGTAAGTACAAACCATACATATCAGGCTCAATATGTCTAAAATATAAAGGCTGAGTGATACAACTAGATTGCTTGCCTGCATGTTTAAGGAAAAAAAAAACAAAAGAGAAAAATACAAAACCCAAATAATTTAAGCGCAAAAAGCACAAAAAAGTACTTTCATTATTGTTTGTCATACATTATGTATAGTTTCATCTTTTTCTATAAAAACAGAATATAACTTTTAAAGTATTTTAATGGAAAGAGTACAGAAAAATAAAAACTCAGTTGTACCACAAACAGAGTCTTCCATTGTTCGTTCCATTCTCGTAATGTGTAAGTTAGTTCTTTGATGATGGCATCCTCCACAGGTGTCACCGTCTCATAGGGTCTGCGAGAATAAAGAACGGAAGAACAATTCAATAGAATGAAAGCAAAAATGATTTTTAAAAAATGAAAAACAAAGAGAGAGAGATTGGCAAAAACACAAGTATAGGCCATAGTAGTAGAGAGGGCAGTGGACATTCATAAAGGTAAAAGATAGAGGGAGAGAGCAGAGACAGGGAGAGGCAGAGGCAAAGTGGGAGGGAGAGAGAAAGAGAAAGACAAACAGATGGAGGAGAAAATGAGGGGCAGATATCACAGAGAAAACAGGCAGAGGAGAGATGAGAGAGGAAAGAAGATAGGTGAGAGAGAAAGAAAAAGACAGATGGAAAGCCAGGGAAAGAGGGAAGAAGAGATAGAAGAGAGAGAGAGAAAGAGATGAGAGAGAAAAAAATTTAATTCTTTCATTCTATATGCTTAC
This sequence comes from Plakobranchus ocellatus, assembly GCA_019648995.1. Lineage (NCBI taxonomy): Eukaryota > Metazoa > Mollusca > Gastropoda > Plakobranchidae > Plakobranchus > Plakobranchus ocellatus. The sequence continues at coordinate 320,300 of BLXT01007619.1, read as the reverse complement.
CCTTCATTTTCCACTGTGCATTCTTTGGTGCGAATGAAGCATGCTGGAAAAATACCCTGCAAATAGACAAAACATCGTTGCTGGTTGCGTTCATTTTACAAGTGTTCTTAACTGGACTCTCTTTAAAGGCAATGATGTGACACATTGTCAGTTTCATTTCATACGATATTCCAACATCTTTTCTAGAATCCTCATTACTGTAATGGTTTTAATGCTCAATGCCAAAAGCAAATACAGCAATATTAACATGATTGCCCAAATTACATGAACACTGTACAGTCAGAGGGACTCGCAACAATGAAAAAATTACCTAAATCATGTTACAAACAGTTTGGCATGGCATTAAAACATTAAGCTTTTGTATTTAAACATATAGTTAGGTCCAAAAATGTGGAAAAATCAGCAAAATCGATGTTCCTGATAATGAATAATTAAAAAAGCAAAATAAAGAGACAAAAAAAGTCTTGTTCAATTTGTGTCAGTTTTTAATTGTCTCTTGCCATCTCAATCTTAATCTTTGTAGGGCTCAGAATAATTAAAATAATTTAAATTAGCCAGAAGAATAAAAGGAATGTAAAGAAAATAATTGTTCTGCTTATAAGCTTCTATTTTAAATTCTCGTCTGTATATTGCAATATTAATTTTTTCATTTTGTCTTTCTCAGTATTATAGATTAATGAAGAATATAATTTTTTACTATGCATGTTTATAATGTTTTACAGGACATCGTTTCTCTCCTTAGATAAAAAAAGTCGGATTCAACCTTGTCCATTTATCACTATACACATAGCTTCAGTACTCCCGGTGAGTTACATGTTTCTGTGCTGTAGAGTTAGGAATCCAGCACTTTTTCTCTATCAAGAGAAATAAAAAAATACGCTTATTTGAATACACCCCAAAACATATAAAAGCAAGTTTGATTTCTGTCCTAAAGATTGGTCTTCACGCACGACCATTTTCAGAAATACAATATAAAAAAAAAAGAAAACAGAACCTGATGGAAAGTTGTAAATTACTTTCTTGTTTGTGCTATACGGCCAATTCACAGCTTGTTGATCTCTGACATTTTTTTAACCCTCTACTGGCCATAAAATACAAATTTAGGATAGCTTCACTTACTAATTTGAATTATAATCCACAGGAAACACGTTTTTTGTTTGCTTGTTTTTTATTCTCTATGGGTCAGACACTGTAAATTTTGGGTTAGTTTGATCACTAGTTTGTCCCGTTAACCTTTGGAAGTGCATTTTTAAAATCCTCTATGGGTTGACAATACAAGTTTTAGGTAGTTTAGCTCAACAGTTTGCCACTGTAACCCCTTGGAAGTGCATTTTTTAAAACCCTCTATGGGTCAGGCACTGCAAATTTAGGCTAGCTTTACTCACTAGTTTGCCACTTAACCCCTTGGAAGTATTTAACCAACCCCCTATGGGCCACGCACTGCAAATTTAGGCTAACTTTACTCACTAGTTTGCCACTTAACCCCTTGGAAGTATTTAACCAACCCCCTATGGGTCAGGCACTGCAAATTTAGGCTAGCTTTACTCACTAGTTTGCCACTGTAACCCCTTGGAAGTATTTAACCAACCCCCTATGGGCCAGGCAATGCAAATTTAGGCTAGCTTTACTCACTATTTTGCCACTGTAACCCCTTGGAAGTATTTAACCAACCCCCTATGGGCCAGGC
>BLXT01007619.1:36001-47299 GCA_019648995.1 Plakobranchus ocellatus | reverse complement strand
CCCCCCCCCACTCACACACACACAAATTTAGATAAATATGTTCCATTTTATATATATTTATATATGATAGAGCATAGAAAGAAAGTAGGAAATATTGTTTTTTGTTTCTGTGTTATCATTGCATTTCATAATTGATTGAGAAGTTCAACAGAGCAAATAAGTGTGATGCTTGCTAAATTTTTTTTGTGTTCGAAATTCTTTCTTCATTGCTGGTTTTTTGTTTCATGAATTAAAAAAAAAATTCTTTTGTTATTCTTTTTCAACAGCTGTGGAGATTTATAATTAGTACTCGACAGTGGCAAGTTCTTGATGATTTCATGAGTGTTCCACCGACAATTGCCTCACACACATGTGAGCTATGAGTGGTGTGTGTCTATGTTTGGGTGGGGGTCAGGGATAAGCTTTTAAGCGTGAACAATTGATTTTTAGTTTTGATTAACTAATTCCATATCCAGCTTACAAAGGCTGCTGTTAATGACAATAATAGAACAAACAAGTCTAGAGATTTTAAAAAATGTGATTGCTTTCAGAACAAAAATGTCACTGATATTTTGTAGATATTTGTTCTGTGGTGCCATTAATTTTCATGTTTCTTCAAAAATGTATTACTTTTATTATTGTTATATCTTTTAAATGTAATTCTAAAAAAATTTCAGTTGCTAAAGTTGGTAGATGGTTGTTCTTGTTTGGCGGGACTTCAATTCCGTTTGGAGAAACGCCTTCGAGTGCCATATACAGATATGACCTACAGGCCTCAAATCACAGTTTCCTTAGTGATAATTCAGGCACAAGGGAGGATGAAGTAGTTCTGAGGCGCTTAGGCAATCGTTGGCATTTGGTTCCTGTCACTGGCGATGTTCCAGATGAAAGATATGGACATGTAAGTTACTTGTTCCACAAATGTGGATAAAGTTGGCTGGCAAAAGAGTAGTCCTTTTTTTTTCTTGTGCAAACAAAAATTTTAATTCATTTGTTTTCATCATCATTATCAGGTACCTTGTTTGGAACAGACATTGGCGATCATGTTTCTCCACTCAAACCTATTCTCAGTTAACCTTATTAAATTGTTATTGCTACCCTTGCCTATTGCCCATGACTTAAGATTGTCAATAAAAGTTATTCTCTGTCTACCTCTACTGCCTTTGCCTTCAATCTTTCCAGTGATTGCTAAGTGTTCTAAACCCTTGTGTCGGCAAATATGGCCTAAAAACTGTAGTTGCCTCTGTCTTATGGTTTTAATTAGTGATCGCTCGAGATAAGCCTCTCTCAGTACCAATTCATTTGACTTTTTTTCTGTTCATGATATCCTCATCAATCTTCTGATAAACCACATCTCTACTGCTTCTAGTTTTTTCTCTGTTTCTTTGTTTATTGTCCAACACTCACTACCACACATATGTTGTAATTATCCTTATTTTGGTTTTCATACTTATGTTTCTATTTGCCAGTATTGGTTTCATTTTTTGGATTGTATCTTTGGCCATGGCTATTCTTTTACTTATTTCACTTGTGCTTCTGCCATCTGATATTATCAGGTAACCAAGATATTTGAATTTTGTAACTTGTTTGATTTGTTCGCCTTTGCTAACAAGATTGCACTTGGGGTTAGAGGATTTCTTTGAGATGACCATACATTCCGTTTTTCTTTACATTCAAAGACAGACCTGTTCTTTTGCTCTCTAAAACTACAGTATCTAGAAGTTTTTGGAGTTGTTCACCAGATTCTGCTTTTAAAACTGTATCATCTGCATACCTGAGATTATTAAGATTTTCTCCATATATCTTTAAGCCTGAAATACCTTCAAGATTCCTTAAGATGCTTTCACTGTATAGGTTAAAAAGGATCAGGACACATAGCACATACCTGCCTCACACCTCTTTTGACGGGTTTGAAATCACTATGTCTCCTCCAATTCTTACAGATGCAGTCTGATCCCAGTAAAAATTTCTAATTACTCTCAGATCTTGCCTATCAATGTCTAGTTTTTCTAGCATACGAAACAGCTCTGCATGTCTTACTTTATCAAAAGCCTTAGAGTAACTGATGAAACGAAGACCGTTTTTCATTTCTATACACCTTTCCATAAGCATTGACAAAGTGAATATTGCATTTCTAGTTCCTTTATCAGGCATACAGCCAAATTGTTTTGTAGATATTTCTGGTCTTAGGCTCTTGAGCATTCTATGCATCAAATCGCGTAACAGGGTTTTTATAAAATGGCTCATTAAACTGATTGTTCTATGAAGTTCACATTCTGTTGCACTTGGTGTTTTAGGCAGTACAAGACAGATTTACGAAGATCTTCTGGAATTGTACCACTATTGTATATTGCATTAAGAAGTTTTTTTGTCAGATGTATTCCTAAAATATCTAATGCTGTAAATAATTATTACCAGTATATTATCTGGTCCTGTGGCTATTCCAGTTTTCATTTTCTTTATCCCTGATTCTACATCTTCTGTAAGAATATTGGGGCCTTCTAGGTTTTTGTCTTTTTTGTTTTTTTTTGCACCTATCATTTTAAAAAGATCGCCAATGCCTTATTTTCATTGGCAGCTTTAATCTCAAAAGCAAAAATAACAAAACTAACTCACCAAAACTAAAGGCTGCACAATTTGGAATATATTGCATTATATCTATAACTTGATGTATGAAATATTTAAGATGTCATCACGTTCTTTATTTTTAAACTGATAAAGCTATAGAATAAAGGGGATGTTTCATCTTGTAAGAGTATCTTTTCTAGATCCAACTGTTTCCTCTTCTTTATATCACTAAAACATTGTACACTTCATATTTGGATACATTAAAACTAGCCTTTCAATTTATGAGAGAAAGAAATCTAAATATTTTTAAAATTTTTCTTTTCCATATTCGTTATGTTAATTTTTAATTACTAAATTTCAAGTATTAATTTCAATAGCCAAAACATTTTTTAAAACTTCATTTTCAGGTAATGGCCTTTTTGTTTTATGATTTTATATTATTACTTTGTCAGACGTTGACTACACATTTTCATGATTCTATTTGTTTCTTTATTAGGTAATGACTGGACTTTTTGCAGTTTATATAGCTTCACTTTCCAACAATTATTACAGATTTTCATAGTTTAAATTGCTTCATTGTAGACCATGATTTAGATTGGTTTTTCTGTCAGACAGGGACTATACATTTTCACGATTCAGATTGTTCCTCTGTTAGACAATGACTGCACATTTTCATGACTTAAATTCATGTCAGACAATGGCAGCACATTTTTATGATTTAGATTGTTTCTCTGTCAGAGAATGACTGCACATTTTCATGAGTCAGATTGATTCTTTGTCAGACGATGACATTTCATTTTTTTTTATGTTTAAGTGTTTACTGTGTTTTATTTCCAGACTATGACAATGTGCTATCCTGATGTTTACATTGTTGGTGGAACCTCAGGTTACATTTACAATTCGGAGGTTTATCATTTAGACCTACGAATGCCTACAGGGAAGTGGACAAAACTCAGCTCAGATGATGATCCGAAACGGCCATTGGGAAGGTTAGGAATCATGTGTTAGCCTATAGAGAAATTTCTTATTTTCAAAAGAGAAGTTTGGAAGTGATATTTCAAACAGGTCTATCTAATTGAAATAAAAATAGATTCCTAAATTACAAAAGATGTTTTGTTTGGAAATTCTAAAGAACATTGGAAGAAAAAGTGGATCAATTTTAAATTAATTTTTTTCTCTGTATCAATTAATGCTTGCGATGCAACTTTCAGTTTATTCTCATGCTTTTAAATTGCACATGGTAATGAATCTCTGCACACTAAGACAGAGTCAGACTGCTCTAAACAGATGATACTGATAATCTGCTTTTACTCAGCTAGGTAAAACATTTTGCCATTGTTTTTTTTTTCTTCCCTTTTTTTTTTCTGGCTAAAGTGAAAAAAAAAGCAGTCAATGTATTGCTTTATCTGACTTTTAACATCTGTTATGATTTTCCAAATTCTTATTCTTTTCAGGTACAGACATGAAACAGCTTTTAAAGACAAGACTCTCTATGTTTTTGGTGGTGGCACAGACAGAGAAGCTTATTGCCTTGTCTATGTATGTTGCACACTTTTAGTTTTCAGCTATGACTAAAAAAATAAGTACAGTGCGCACCACTTATATCCACATCACTTCTTTCGACTTTTCCCTTCTATCGACATGCTCTTTCAAGTCCATATTTTTTTCCTCTTAATTGATAGTAAACACGTTCTGCTAGATTGACGCCTGCTTCTATTTTATTTCTCTTATATCGACATATCGATAACCTAACTAGTGTAGGAAAAAGGCTTCCAGTGGATTTGATCCCCCTCACAAAGATGCCACCGGCCAAAATCCAGCCAAAATGGTTAGCGAATCCGCCCTGAGATCTGCAGGGACCCTTCTGCCATGAGTTCGAGCTCCGCCACTGGTGCCCTAGCCTGACTGAGAGCCTAAAAGCCTGATATCATCTTATTGTTTGTTGGCTATATACAAAAACTATACCAACTTAATAAAATTCACCCCAGTCAACAAACAAAACTTTTTTCAAAGATTTCTTTTATATCAACCTTCTCTTATATCGACATAGCTTGTCTGGAACCTTCAATGTCGATATATTAGATATGCACTGTAATTTATAATAATATTTCAAATGACAAAACCCAAGGCTCCTAAGTGCACTTTTCATACTCTTTAGAAATTTTCCCTAATGCTTATTTGTATTCGTGAAATTTGCAAAATTGATGCAAAAAGGAAAATAATGTTAAGAAGCCCTTTGTTTGAAGAAAAAAGCCTCTTCTAGGAACTTTTCACACCATGCCAATTGTCAATAGTATTACCTGTTTTTTTCCTGAATTTTATAATAGTTTAGGTCACATGTTGACCATGTGGCTTAGATTTGCATGTGACCCTTTTTTTTTTCTGTTTTCTGAACTACTGTAAAAAAAAATATCTTTCCCAAAAAACTAAGCTGCAAGATTTTATGCTTTAGTGCTGGCCCTAGGAATAATTTGGTTTGTAAATAAAATAAAAGCAAATTGTGAAGTGAAATGGTGCTGGAAAATACTTAATTACTCTGAATTATCAGAAAAAGAATTCGATTTTAAATGAATTAAGAACAATGATGCAAGAAAAAGAGAAAGAAAAAAACATAACGAGAAATACTTTTCAAATGGGAATTTATCAATTATTTGAATAATCAGAAAATTGTTTGCCTTTTGACTATCTCACTGACCGTAGACTTTTTTGGACACCATTGAGTTGGTTGCTGGGGTTGGGTGTTCTGTCATCGCTTGAATCACATAGGGTCATCTGTGCTTTGAAAATTTTTGTCTGCCTTGATTTCTTGTAACCAAAGAAAAATTAGGAACACATTTTATAGACTTGTCTTGAGCCCAGTTTGACTAGTTGCATTTGGAGATAAAAGAAGTTTTAAGGAGTCTTTCTTTTCAGATAAAAGAAGTTTTAAGATGTCTTTTCCTTCTTTGACATCTCGTCTATTTAAAAATGAAACATCTGGCTCATTCGGTCCTGTTTTGAGACATATGTGATGGGGACAGCAAAAACACAGCATATGATGAAAATTTGAGAGATTAAAAAAATTTTTTTTTTCTAAATCTGCATTGTTATGCTTTTTTGAATTTTTGAAATATCTTAAATAGAAGCTGAAATATAGCACATTAAAGCCAGAAAAATATGGAAGTACTGAAATGAAGAGATAAAAGTTTTTGTTTTTATTTTTCATGAAATTTTTCTTTTTCTTTGATTTTTAAAGCAATGATATTACCCTGGTGTACCAGGATAGATTTAACTCAACGGTACCGTTAGAGTTTTTTAATTTGACCAAAGGGTATTTTTAGGGTGAATAAAACTATGGGGTGGGTGAGGAAATTTGAGATAACTAGAATTTTATACAAGATCAGCAAAAAGTTAGGTATGATGTGTTTATAAATAAATTCTGCACATTTCTAACCTATTTATATTTTGTTTTTTTTACATATGCTCAAATTTAACACAATGGAAACAGAAATATAAAAAAAAAATTACATAAAAAAGCCAGCTACTAACACACTAACCTGTCCATGGTTCATTAGTTTGTGGTTATCCCTCAAAAGTTGAATAAAAAAAGTTGTCAAGTATTAATCCAGCAATAAAGTAATCCATAATAAAAATTGGTAAGTTTTATAATTTTTTTGTAGTAACTCATGATTTTTTCTACCCACTTGACCTAGATCTAGATCTATAAGATTCTCTCTCTAACTTTACTTTCACCAGAATCTAGTTCTAGATCTATATTGCTATTGTTTCCGTCAGCTAAATCTTATTGAAACAATCTCAAAGCTTGTTCAGCAGTTATTGTACGAGGTGGTTGGTTTTCTGATGCCATTTTGAGAAATCTAGACTCCTAGAACAATGAATCGAAGTGCTGGCAAAATCAGCTGATTTTTGTTTACATTAAGATCTACAGGGCTGTCTCTAAAGATTGCTTACACTTGCAAGAAACAAGCAAATTAGGCCAAGTAAGGCGCGAATTTTGACACAGACCCTGTTTTCCTGGAATTCCTGAGAGCTGCTGGGAGTGGCTCATTGAATTTTAAGTGTTAAAGTCATTTAATGTTAATAAACATATAAAATAAATATACTTAAGACTTATTATGTGATAAAATTGTACAATTGGCTTTGGAAAGAAAGAATGTAAAAAGAATGATGTACAAAGCGATTCTCATCTTTAGAAACTAACCATACTTTGAATAGCATAATTATCTTTCTAAAATTGTAAGGTGCATAACTGAGTGTACATTCTGTTGTATATGCAGCACTTTCCTTGAATTTCCATAATGTTATATTAAATAAAAAGCTGAATTAAGACCTTGAGATCACCGTCTATGGTAATCTGTATACATCAATCAAACAAACTAGGCCTAGCTAAGACCAGTAGGTTTCAGATAAGCTCCCTCCACCTTTCTCGTTCCCTTTCCTCTTCAATCAACTAACATAAGCTGATATTTCCTCCTCCCCCCTTCCTTTCCTACGAGCTTCATATTGATTAGCTCAATATTCAAAGCCTGAAAAAAAGAACATATTGAAATTCCATAGTCCTGAAGATGTAGATATAGATCTATCTAAATCTTATCTTGATCTATCACATGATTATATGGATTGAGTTGAATAAATGCGGCTTTAGGTTGATGAGATAGAATTGAAATGGGCTTGATGTAGATATCTAGAGATTAGATCCACTATCATCAGTAAGCGTAGTGAAAGACCGAATTGAATCCTAGTTTAGTTCTATCTCTAATCTAGATCTACAATTTTAGATTTCGAATATTGAAACAACTTAGACATAACTTCTCAGAAATATACAAGTTTTGAAAATGGTCTAGATCCAGATTAGAGCTGTAATAATAGATCTAGATCTAAATCTTTACTTTGTTTGGGGTGATATAAACGTAGTAGCTCAGTTGATCATTTTGGTTGTAATTTCATGAGGCATCCTCGTCCTCACCTGAGCTGGCATTCTTAGAGACAAAATAATCCACTAAGAAATGATTTAGCTCATCATGATCTGTCATTTTCGTAGAATTACATGCTTTGCTTCATTTTACTCATTACCAGATTCCTACTTTCAATTTGGAATCATGTCAGTGGGGATCACTGAAATCTGTTCCTGATCCACAACATGGTGAGTTTGTCTGGTTTTACCTTGAAGCATGATGAGTTTGTCTAGTTTTATCTGAACCTTGAAATATGTCACAATGGCTTTATGCTCTTTAATTATAGATCTAGTTGGACACTCCCTGAGATCTTTTGAATGGAGTGAAGAACAGAATTCACTCAAAGTCTTGCAGAAAATTTATAAAAAATGTATTAATTTGAATTAAAAAACATTATTTTTTCACTCTTATTTGTGACGCGTTCTGTCAAACCGGGGCATAAGGTACCCTGGCTTATTTTGAGATATTGCTGTGTAAAGTTAATACACTATTTTTTTAGCTAAAATTTTTTATTGCATATTCCGATCCTAAAGACATTAGTCTTGAGGTTTATTATGAAAGAACAATGTTTTTGCGTTTGAAAATACACTTTAGCGGCATTTCTTTGTTAGAGGTCCAATTCTTGAACGAGAATTACGCTAATCATAACCTTTTTTACCAATGATTTTGGTCATTAATCAACAAGCCACTCTGGCATTGTTTGGTATCACTGTAATCGGGAAAACCTAAACGTTTTAAATATAGCACTGTTTTTGAATAGATATAAATTAAAAACTCATGAATAAATTATTGTGCAAAATCTTCTGAGACTGCATTTTTCCTTTATTTTGCCTTGTTGCGGTGAGTTATGGAATGTATAATGTGCTTTAAAATAAAGAAAATTGCAGGAAATAGTGTGAAATTTTGTGTGCCTGTCAAGCATTATGTGCTCATTGTGACTGCCAAATTTTATTGCTCTCGGATAATTAGAACCTATTGGTTACTAAGGAGATATATTCAAAATGTTAAACTCAGTTTTCTCAATAAAAGGAGTTTTTGCTTTTCACGTACCATCTTCAAATGCCCATAGCTCAGCCAAAAATTATCCAATTGACATAAACTTGGTGTCAAAATAAAGTTTAAGACCTGAACTATACAATGGTATAAATATCTCAAAACAGCCTGAGGGTACCTTATGCCCCATTTTGACAGAACGTATCACATTTGTTATTTGAATTGAGAAAAATTTTCAGAAATACCTTCTAGAAAGTACTAGTTATTCAATTCATAGGCTAATTATCAATATAACTCAAAGAACTAGTTCTAGAATAAAGTAGAAAATCACCAAATTACAGTGGATACCTCATAATTCGAAGTACGGTGGAATGGACCAAAACTTCGGATAATAAGACTTCAAATTATTAAAATTCGGGGGTCTTAAACACCACTAATTATTCTGGGCTACTTCCCTTTGATGAAAAAAAATTAACAAAAAGAACGGCTCTCTCCTGCTTTAGTAGTTTAATACTCATGGACCTCAAACCCATTTCCCCTTTTTGTTTGTTTATTTTTTGGCCCTGAAAAGGGCCGTGGTTGTATGGACTATTTGGCTTAGTTGGCAGCTTTACTCTTAAAGTGGTCAGTGATGACAGTCTGCCTGGCTTTCCTCACAACAAATGAAAACTCAAATGAACTGAGCTGCGCATGTTATCAGTGCCTTGCTCGATGACAAACTTTTAACTTTCATTGATGCCATTTTCAATTGGAGAAAATACGAAGCTGTTCAAAGTTTAATTCAAAATCTATTCAAAAACAAGGAGAGATTTGTAATGCATCAATACCACATGAATAGCAATGCAACAAGTGATAGATCTAAATCTAATCGGATACACATGTGTTGGGATGGTGTGACGCTGACCGGCGTACGTGTGTGTGTGTGTGTATGTGTTTGATGTAATGGTGGGTCCAGACGGTAGATACAGTGCTAGCCTCTAGGCGCCCACATTTATCGACACAAATTAAAAACAAAACAAAAAAGGCACAGTGCCTCTCACTCCAGTCACGCCTAGCACACCTTGTCTCACCCCGTGCCTACAGTGCCTACACCATCTCCCCTTTCCTGCGCTTGCAGCTGACTGTGTGTGAAATTATTATTCATTTATTGCCTTTACAGGCAGGTCTAGATGATATAGACTTAGCGTGACTGCAGTGAGAGGTTCTTCAGCCTGTGGTACTGTGTGGCACTGGCAGATCGCGTGCCCGCTCTAAGCCTACATTCGGCACCCCACTTCCCCCCTCTCAAGCTAGTTTGAGCCCTCCCCTATCTCACTTGTTGTCAATGGCACCCCCTGGAGTAGGCCTGCTTTGTTGAAACGGTGATTCAACCTGATTGGCATTGTTTTGGGGATGGTGAGAGGGAAATTTTTTTTTTTTTTTTTGCGGTTCGTGGCGGTGTGCGCTTCGAATTATGAGAATCGACTTTCTTTGACTTCAAATAATGAGTTTGAACTTTACAAAGCCAAAGAAGAAAAAAAACCTGAGATCACAAAGACCTCGGTTTATGAGAAATTCGAATAATTGGACTTCGGCTTTTGAGGTTTCGACTGTATGTAATCAATGTTAGTAAAAAATATTGACCAAACAGATACTCTCATTTAGTCCCTTTTTACACAAATATATGACAAGCATACTATGTCACCAAGATGCAATCCAACAACTTCTTGGAAACAATACTCCCACATCTTCAAGAACCTAGAAATTTTTAGATCTAAAAGGTAAACAAAGCTAAAACATAATAGAACTGCTAAACTAAAATAGGCCTAGCTGGGCCCGAATAACTATAAACAAGGCTAGAGCATAAGAATAGCCATTCGAAGTGTAGATGCAATATAAATTTAGACTTAATTTCATTAATCATTGCACAAAATGTTGGGCTGACAAACCATGCCACGGGTTTGAAAATTGCAAACCCATACGATATGTACATTTCGCCTAGTGATTATTAGATCTACAGATCTGCTGACATTACCCTTTAAGCGTAATTTATTATGCCAACGGGGAAAAAATCATACCTTACGCACAGCATCTTGAAAAATAAGCTGAGTGGTCTAGACCTAACAGCCGTATTACCTGTGTCCTGAATTTTCTTTCTTTTCACATTGCATAAAAATGCGGTGTGGGCTGAAGCTTATTATTTCATATAACTGTCTGCCAAGTAGACCCATTTGATTTCTCTAATTCATACTAGGCCTGCAAAATGTTCCACTGATTAATCAAATCATCCATCTCAAAATGTCCATGAAAACCGCTTTGAATCAGATGCAACACTTGATACCTTATTTTCCATAATTGTAGCCAAGACGCTTAGTCTTACTTTGAAAAATCTCATACTAATAGTAGGTCTGCACACAGCTATAACTAGATCTACTACATGTATATGCATTCAAGTTAGCCACCTTATAATTATCCAATCTAAACTTCTCTCTCCCCCTCTCTCTTCCTATCTCTCTGTGGTTTCACTCATGTCTCTTTTTCCCTCTCCCGCTCTAGCTCTCATACATTCTCTTTATTTCACACCATCTTCCTCCTCTTCATATTCTCTTCTCTCTCTCTCTCTCTCTCTCTCTCTCTCTCTCTCTCTCTCTCTCACTCACGGTTATCTTTGATTGCTTACCTCAATGTCATTTCCCCTTTGTAGTTCTTTGAATGCATGTAAATTTTTCTTTTCTTAGACATGTTTTTTTTTTGTTTTCTTTTTCCACTCTCTCTCTCTTCCCGTGAGTCTCTTTCTCTCATTATATCTCTCTCTCACTCAATT
>BLXT01007619.1:15783-30010 GCA_019648995.1 Plakobranchus ocellatus | reverse complement strand
TTGGGGGGGGGGGGGAGGTGGCGAGGGCTTTTGCATGGAATTATAAATGGGATTGACAAGATTGATAATGAAAATAAAAAAACCTGAAATAATTTGAGACAGACTCTGCAACAAAAAAATCAATATGATAATCAAAATTCACATACAATCTCATATTCGATAAGCTTTACGTTTGAAATTCTCTAAGAATGTACAAACAGTTATCAAATTAATTGTAGCTTAAAAACTATTGAGTATATGAAAAAATTATTGCTCGAAATGGATTCTACATTGAAAATTACATTAGGTTGCCAAGTTTCATGCATGTACTTTAAAAGTAAGAGTCGTGAGAGAGAGAATACAAATTTTCTCTCCAAAACCACAAAACAATGTCCCATATTTTGGGCGTTTTTTACTCTTTAAAGATTATCCAAAAAAAAAATTCCTTTAAAATTTTTTATTTAGTCATGGATTTTCAAGATTCAACAAGCTTCAATTTTAACAAAAAAAATTGTTGTTGTCATCGCAAAATTATCACACACAATATGGTGAGTTCATCAAATTATACCCTTATCCACTAGTTGGTCAGTTTGCATAGTTTTATCTTGAGTCATAACATGGTCAGATTGACTAGTTTTACCTTGAGCCACTACATGGCAAATTTGTCTAGTTTTATCTTGAGCCATAACTGGATCAGTTTTTCTAGTTTTACCTTGAGCCACAACATAGTGAGTTCATCTAGTTTTACTCTGATTTGCAACATGGGGAATTTGTTTAGTTTTACCGTCATGCCCAACATGGTTAGTTTGTTTAGTTTTACCCTCATCCACAACATGTTGAATTTGCTTTTTTTTTTTTTTTTTTTTTTNTTTTTTTTTTTTTTTTTTTTTTTTTTTATCCAGATCCACCATCACCACTAACTCCATTGTATCTGCCTCTGTCCTTCATAATCCAGCCCTCTACTTTTTTCTCTGAAACTACGTTCCTCTTTATATCTGCCAATTTGCTATAGCTCTAGGTATCCCCAGCACTACACGTTGTTGTGCGCCCTCTGTACAGTAGTATATGTACTTGATCAAGCCAACATAAAGGTGAAACGTTGTCATGTATATAGATCCTGGTTTTTTTTTTCTTAGTTGAATAGAAATGTATATTTACTTTATATGGATTCGATACAGTCACTAATGTATCCCAAGGATACTTCAATATTTTATATTAGTTGTTCTCAAAAAGGCCTATGGCTTGTGGTGTTTTGGGCTTTTATATCTTTTTTTTTTTTTACTCTGATCCATAAAATCTTTAGTTTCCTGTTGCAAAATTTTCACCATGGTATACAACACTTTTGAAAATAACCAAATTTTTATTCCACATAGTAATAGTTGGAAGAATAAAGAGAAAGAATGGAAAAAAAATGTTGATCACAGTGGGTTAAATGTTAAAGCAAACTCTGGACCAGGTTTGTTCACTGGGCGTCCACAAAGTCTGTGTACATAGGTGATAATACAGTGTGATATGTGGAGAACTTGGCTAAGTCCATTCTTCTTTAACGGACATGGATGTGACCTATCTGAACATCTTGTGCGACAGACAAATAAACGCCCGAAATTGAGCACCAAGGTGAAGGACTTCCAGACTGGTTTCAGCTGGATGGTATCCCTGGTCATTTTCCTACAGCTGTTAGAGATAGGCAGAAATACTCTTTATTCACTGCATTGGAAGAGGAGGTCATTGTAAAGTGGTCCCCCATTCGCCAGACCTTTCTTCCCTTGACATATTTTCCTGGGGTATTCTTAAAGAAAAAGCTGACTTGATGAGGATCACAGATTCAAACTACATGAGAGGACACATTACCAGTCAGTGTGCTGAAATTGATGCAATAAAGATTGGTTCTACTGAGTTCATTTGAATTTATTCAGTGCATCAAATTATGCACTTAAACTTATGGAAATCACATTAAAATTATTATTCTATTATTTATTAACAAATAACTAAATAACTTTTTACCATTTTATTGAGGCATATATATATATATATATATATATGTATATACACACACACACATTCATTCATTCACTTATACTCTTACCAATGAATAGATCAAATGCCATTCTTTCAATACTCTCAGGTTACCCATCATCAAGAAAGTGTCACAGTTGTTCACAATTTGGAAATGGTAAGACAAACTCTGCTCCTATTTAGCTATGCAGTAGGTTAAAAAGTCAGTGCTTTAAAAAATAACCTTAATTGAAGAGGGAAAATAAACAGAATTGTTAACTTTTTTAGATTGTAGACTTTTACCAGTTGTGTTAGGGAATAGACTAACGCTCTAAACCATGCAAAAGCATATTGTGCCCACCTTGGTGGAATTTGAGGATTCTCTCTGGAATTCAATCAGAAAACGACCTGTTTTCTGTGATGCCAGATTTTTATAGGAAAGCATTAAAAATTGCTGTTTTGTGATCGAAAAATTAAATCTGTGAAAAAACATGACTAGGCCTACTGCATTTGAGAGTTTTCAACAGACTTTATCAGAGCAAGGAAATGTACAGAAAACTAAGATGGTAAAATTTAAATCGGCGAAAATAATTTAGGGAGTCATAACTGCAAAATGATAATTTAATAAAAATGAATGAATTTGAGGCCATTTTTCTACTTTATAATTAATTTACTAAAGGGTTTGCTGTAAATTAAAAAGATTGGATTGTAGGCCTTGGTGCGCAAAAAAATTTATAAAATTGGCTTCAAGCATTGGTCTAGTGCTTGGCGATGATCTAGATTGAACTTTATATTACTTAAGGATTTTTTCTACCATGTTATGATCTAGATTGAATTGTCCCCCCCATTCTAAAATGCATCTCTATGATTGTAAACATTGGTTTCTCAGGCTTTACGTCCTCCACAATGGGGCTTGAGCCTGCTGCAGAGGGGTCCTTGCAAATCTAAAAGCAGGTTTTCCTTTAGCTCCCGAGTATATTGGAGTCGAGTGACATTAACGTTTTAATAAAAAGTATATTTTTTTCAGCGACTTTGAGTTTCCTTAATATTTAAATTAATTCCTGATTTTTTTGTAATTGATGTCTCTCAAAATTATTTTAAATGGTGGACGTGTTGCTGGTTTGATCTCCATTTTATTTGCTAACCTGTGTTCAACCATCATGAATCAGGTAGCAGGATCTCTTGAGGCTTGTGAAAAGTGAAGGTAGTGAAAAGAACAAAGGTAGATTACCTCACCATGCAATCTGCCTGAGAAAGAACAGTATCCTGTTTCTTTGTGCCCCCATGAAAAGCCAATACATGTATTCCAATACATAATGTCACCAATCTTTTTTCTTCATTATTCTTTACATACTTATAAACTTTTAAACATAGTCATATTTTATGCTAAAAAAATATGATTGATTGGGAATTGCAAATCAGTGGAAAGAGCATAGGTGTTGAGAGTTTGAACATTTAAAAAGAAATTTGAGTTCACCATTTTATTTGTGTTCCTCATGTTATGCTACCATTAAATTAGTGCCTCTGCCTCTGTCAGTTCTAACATCTAAGACCAAAATGATGTAAAAGATTTGATTAACTCACTAAGCACTGGGCTAAAATGTGTTGTTAATACCGTGCCATTGGCCTGTTTTGAGATATTTTGAAAATGTGTGAAAGTGTAAAAAATACAGCTAGCTTTATAAAATTTAGTGTACTGATAGTTTTATATTAGTATTATAAGCTGTAAAATTTTGATGTCATTCTGTAAAAAAGTGTTTTTTTCATACATTTTTCAAATTAGGCTGTATTTTCACTTTCAAACTTAATTTTTCAGCCCACTAAATTCAAAATCCTTGTGCACAAAACAAAGAATCTAGATCTAGATCTTACTTTCTGAAAGTGAATAGGCTTAGATGTACGCCAGTGATGGAATAAGTTAAACAGAATCTAGTTCGATATTCAGAATATAGGATGATGTGGCTAGATTTAGATGTAAAAAAATTACTATATTATATATAGAATTTCAATCTCTGTTCATTTCTCTTTGAATAAGCCATTAAGTTCTCGCTTCAAACTTTTTGAGGCAAGGAAAAATAATACACAGTGGTTTACCTTCGCTTTCAAACGGTTTGGCAAGAGGAAATAAATAAGATTGGAACAGTAGTAGTCAGGAAAAGGAAGACCATGTATACATGGTTTTTGTACTCGGTCGAATATGATAACCAAATACTGAGAATACACGGTATTCGTATCTTACTCAGTGAGTTAAGTGTTTGGTTTTCATTTTCTTCTCTAGATGTCTATGTGATTGGTGGAGTGAGTGGCAGGTCTGCGTCAAATCGAGTCATATTGTATGATGACATCTGGAAATTCTCTTTACAAGATGCCTCCTGGGTCAAGTTCTCTGTAAAGCTGGCTGTTCCCCTGTATTTTCATTCGGCTGATAGTTGTGAGGTAGAATAGAGCTTATATAATATATAATGGTACTGTATTTTCATTCAGCTGATAGTTGTGAGGTAGAATAGAGCTTATATAATATATAATGGTACTTGCAACAGAAGATCCATGCATGTAACAGGACAACTTAAAATCCTCTTTTTAAGGCCTTTTAAGGCTAATTAAAATATGGCAGAAAACAGACAAGGCCATGAAAACACATTTTCTGTGCTTGCATTAAGATATTTTGTAAAATATCCCATATTTTGACGTTGAGTTTATTTTATTCAAAGGATGTGCTATTCTGGAAGCTGTGTTAGTAAGGATTTGCAATAAATTCATGTTTTAGTGATTCTATGCGTTAGTAAAGTTGTAAGTGTGCAAGAATCACGACAGGAAGGATCGATTTGGATTTAGGAGTGCACTTTGCCAAGGTAAGACAAAAATAAATCTAAAATTTTTTTTTCCTTCAAAGGTCAAATTTTGTACAAATTCAAAGATTATTTAAAAAAAAAAACGTTTAATGTTGTTGAATTGCTAATCATAAAAGGTGACGTGATGACCTAGTTCAGTCATGAAAACCAGTATGTATTTTTCAATAAATTTAAACCTTAAAAATGAACTGAGTCAGGAATAAACACTTTATATCGAAGAATTAGTATGTCATAAGTATACAACAGTGTTCAAACAGCGTGATTTTATGAATTTCAAGCTGGAGGCATTCATTTATTGCGAGCATGTGCTTTCCATCGCTCGAATTTGGGTTGTGCATACTAGTTAAACTAGTCCCTCTTTTTTTCTGCGTTGGTTCGAGAAAAAATTAACTGGTTCAAATTTTATCTTTTTTTATTTCTGCTATTAATAAAACATTCGTTTTTCATCCATTTTGGCTTTTACTGTCAATTATAAACAAGAAATTGTTTTCTGTTATTTGTGCGTTTATTTCTTCCTGCGCATAGATGGAAAAAAATGACCGCCGTAAAGGAAAGAAAGAGTGAAAGTTGCCATAGACGCTTTCTCGTACGGGTCCGATAGACCATGATTTTTTTTTTTCGCTTTGTTCTCTCACAAAATTCCAGAAAAAATGGTTTAAATGCTAAAATGGTACCATTTTAACTACTTCAAAGTAGTTTTGGGTCTTGAATATACTTTAGGAAGTGTAAATCTAGGCCTTATCGCAATATTCCAAAGGCTAGATGTACTGATCTAGATTTAGATCTAATCTGGGGTAGACAGATTCAGAAAAATTCCATGTATAATTTTGTTTTATTGTAAAAATAGATTTAAAGCCTACTTGGGATCATTTGGACCTAGGTGATGAAAAACAATTTAATATTCAATAAAGGACAAAAAAAAACCCAGCCAATTTCGAACCTCCTTTGTCCCTAAGAATAAGTCACATGATATATAGGCCAACCTATAAAGGTTTATGGAAGCTGATTTCTATCCTTATTGTTAAAAATGTATTTATTATTTCCATTCTGTTTCAGGGAACATAATATATATTGGCCTATCTGATTAAGATGAACTACAATAAAGGCAGTATATTTCATTTTGAGTAAAGTATATAGCTTACTGAGGTTTGAAAAATAATTTCCCTTGCATGGTCATCAAATCAGAAGCAAAAGAGAAAAAAAAGAAAGAAAATTGGGAAAGCAAAGGACAACATTGAAAACAGAATCATATTATATCTAAGATATACACAATTAGCCCTCAAACTTCAAAATAAACAGGTCAATTTTATATGCAGACAAGTTTCACATAAAAAGTACATAAAGGCAGAAGACAAACTTAACCGAGTAAAAAAAAAAAAAATATTGTTAGCATTTATATTGATAAGTATGTATTAAATTTCTTTTATAACATTTGTGTCCATGCATACTGTATCGAAAAATGTGTACAGAAAGTAATCTTCATACTTTTTTTTTCGCAGGTTATCAAGTTGAGAAAGATCTGAGATAAATATTTGTGCCCCTGAATTTAGAAAAAATAACTATATATCACAGAATGTCACCCTCATCTATAAATCAGAGTACCAACCTGGTATTTATAATCAGAAGAGAAAAGAAAACAGATGCAGTGAATGTTCTTTAAATGTTTGCAGCTCTTTTTCTTTTCCTTTCGCGCTATACAATATTGATTTATTTTCTCATTTACTTTTTTTTTTTGTGTAGATATTTGAAAATCTTCTTTTAATGTTTCAAAACATGTTATGTACAATAAAAGAGGGCTTGCCAAAAAAATTGTCTACTTGTAAGAATTTATTTCAATCTTTTTTAATTTTTACTGTCCGTTGTCACACAATTGTCTTCCTGTCACTAAAAAAACTTAATAAAGTTCTCCCAACACATGGATTTGGAGTTAATATATCCAATTTGTACATTATACGAAGTGTGATGACTTATAAAATGCATTTGGAGTGTTTCCTATGGGAAAATATGACTTTTTCTGGATTTTGATTTGAAGTTGCTGATCTTGACCTCCTGTAATGGGTTAGGTAAGAGTCTGTTGCTCAGAATTTTTTCATTTCTGATTTCTCCAGACTCAGAACTAAATTTTGATATATGATATATCACTGTGCCTAAAAATGAAAAATGGCCAAAAATTGACTTTTCAAGTATGAAGGAAGTTCGGAAAGTAACCGGAAAATGATCATAACTTTTGACCAAGTCAATACTTTAAACAGTGGTAAACAGCATATTGTAGGAAAATTCATTATATATACTTTGTGCGCAAATTTCAGCACCATCAGTGAAAGCCCTGCTAAACAGCTTTGATTTGAAAATGGCGCCCCCCCCCCCTCCATCGCAGTGTGGTCAAAGCTGGAAATAAGAGCTGTTGTCTGTTTTCTGTTTGCAAAGGGAACAAAATGTTCCTTAATATACAGAGAAATAGTGGAAAACTGCAGTGAACAAGTTTGCAAGATGAACCAAGGTCTGGTCGCCTGAACACAGCAAACAATGACTGGAACACAGCTCGAGTTGATGAGCTCATCAAAGTCGGCAGAAGAGTGAAACTGAAGGAAATTTCTCTGAAACTTGACATTCCCAAAACGAATGCTTATGAAATTGTCCATGATAAACTTGGCTATCGCAAAGTTTCTGCCAGATGGGTCCCCAAAATGTTGTCAAATGAGCATAAGTGCCAGAGAGTCGAAATCTCCCAAATCCTGCTGCACCAGTGTCAACAACAAAATGATGAAATCGTCAATGTGGGGCCTGATGGGGACCATCGTGCCAGGAACAAGCTTCTTGAACACCTCATCACTGGAGATGAAACTTGGTTACACCTGAGCACTCCGGAAACAAAACGTGACTCAATGACATGGAAGCACCCGTCCTATCATGTCACAAAAATGTTCAAAGTCCAGCAATCGGCAACAAAAGTGATGGCCACCGTGTTTTGGGACTCACGTGGAATGATCCTTTTAGATATTCTGCCAAAAGGAGAGAGTGTCAATGCTGATCGATATTGTGAAACACTTGACCGGCTGAGACATGTTGTTCAACACAAAAGACCTGGACTCTTGCGTAGTGGAGTTGTACTTCAACACGACAATGCAACCCCCCCACATGGCAAAAGGCACAAAGGAATGGCTTGAATGTTACAGGTGGGACATTATTCCCCATCCAGCCCCGCCCACAGTCCAGACCTTGCACCCTCAGACTTTCATCTATTTGGCCCCTAAAGCGCTACCTGGGAGGCAAAAAGTTTGAGGATGAAGATGAACTCATTGGTGAGTTCGTGATTGGTTTTCAAAGCTTGACGCAAACTTTTTTCACAGGGTATATACTGGCTTCTCCCAGGGTGGTAAAAATGCATAGCTCTACACGGGGACTACATAGAAAAGTAGCCAATAAATTTCTTTCCCATGTGTAAGTTTCATGCTTGTCAATTAAATACTTTTTGAGTAATTCCATTTTTCCAGTTACTTTCCGAACTTCCCTCGTAGAT
Source organism: Plakobranchus ocellatus (assembly GCA_019648995.1). Taxonomy (NCBI): domain Eukaryota; kingdom Metazoa; phylum Mollusca; class Gastropoda; family Plakobranchidae; genus Plakobranchus; species Plakobranchus ocellatus. The sequence continues at coordinate 21,664 of BLXT01007619.1, read as the reverse complement.
GCTCAAGGCCGCTGTCTGTTTTCTGCCATTATTCTTGCTTGCATATAAAGAAATTCAAATGTCCTTATGCACCTATAAGTGGACCCTTACATAACTTCAGAAAATTTTGAATGGCAGTAACATTTTTAAAATGCAGCAAAAGCACAAAAAAGACCGGGTTGCAAGTGGTTAACTTCAAATGGGATACTTGACAAACGTATGTTTACACTCTGTGACAATGTACAAATTGGGCAGGACAAGACTCACGAGAGAGAGCAAGGGAGCGAGAGAGAGAGAGTTGGGTTAGGGAAGAGGTCAGGCATTAGAGAAGAACAATGAACAAATAGAGATCTGATGCTGCAACAGGTGGCATCCTTTGAAGTGAGGATTGGGGGAAATGAGGATGATTAGATCTAGATCTAATAGCACCAGGAACTGTAGAGGCAGCTGTTCCTGCAATTCAGTAGCATGTGTGTAAAAGGGAGAAAGGAGTTGGATAGAAAGGATGTTGTGAAAAGTGAGACAGTGCTGCTGCATTATCATATAGGATAAAGCAGGGACAAGGCAGAGTGTATGGTGAAATTAGCCTGTCAGGAGTAAAAATAAAATGGAACTGCCAAATAAAATTAGGGCAGCCCAGGATAAAAGCCTTCTGATTTTGATTTAGATCGACCCAGTGGTACAGCTCCTGTGGTGAGCAAACTTGTAGATGATCACATCCTAACTTGAGGTCTATACGCTAACTCTCCTTATGTCATCTATACAAAAAATAATAGAGAGGTATAATAACAGCATAAAATATGTAATACTCACAGTTTTTGCAGCTTCTTTTTTCCCCATTCTCTCTTGCTAAAACCACTTTTCTTATTTTTCATTTTTATTCCGTTTCATCCAGAAATCTGGATGTATATGGATATTTGGCGGTGTGACAAATAGTTCACTATTAAGTGTCCGCACCAACAGATTGATGTGCTTGCGTGTGAAAGTGGGTAAACTTTTAGAACTGGCCTGGGCTGTCGTGTGTGATCATCTTTGTAACCGGTGGAGCAAAGCTGATCTAGATGAGCTTGGCATTCCAACATATTTACAAGCCAGATTACAACCTTGAATGTTGTGTCTATTTTTTAAAACATGTTGTTTACTGACATTTGTTTTGATAAAGGGAAAAATATAAATAATTTTTTTTACACTGTGAAATGATATGTAAATTATATTGGAATAACCTAATCATGTATAAATAAAAAAAACCTTACCTGTATAACAAGTTTCTTGAGAGGTTAAGTGGAATGGCACAAAAAAATAGCAATAATTGCAATGTGTCGGCATTTAATTTTTTAAAGGAACTTGTGATTGGTTGATGGATTGGCAACATGGGTAACAATGCATTGTATTTGTTTTGTAAAGCCTGCAGGCATAAATACACAGAGCTATTTACAATTATAAACTGCAGGTCACTTTACAATCAACAAATTCAAATGCAATAGGTCAAGATAACAATATATTTTTCCCCTTTTGCTAACTTTTCTACTCTTTAAAATAATGCCTTTATTTAATTCTAGCGTGTGAATGTGTATCACTTTGTTTGTGATTTGCTTAACTTTAGGGTTGCCATACAACCATGCAAAAAAAAAAAAAATACAGATGCACACAATTTTCATTCTAATTGTCATTTTGGATAATTCTTTTACCTTTGATGTGTTGATAGTATGGTATATTGTGATATACAGACATGGCCAGTGTAAGCTGTAGTGTATTCCATATTGCTTGGTTATTTCTTTTTCATAATTTGTTTTGTGGAGGGAAATTTGGTGTCATTAAGTCACAGAAAAAAACATGGCATTCACCTTGCTGTAATTTAGACAGTACAGTAGTCTTAATGCTTTGTAGTTTATTGTGGAATTTGGTTTTGGACATTTGCTGGTTATGACCACAAAGTTTCTGTGCTCTAATACCTTCAACCACATTATGAAGCATGGAGCATTTTCTATAAATATTTCAGATTTTATTTTTACTTGAGGAGTTAGAGTTAGAGAGAATGTTTGCAACAAAACATCTAGAAAGGTGTCAAATCCTTTTAAACTATACAGATCCCTTAAAAATAGATTTTTATATTGCAAAGTCCAGCTTATTTATTATCCTGGCATAAATCTAGATGCACCATATACATGTGAATGTGTTGGATGATCATCTTAAAAGTAGTTAGGTCTAAGATTTTCTTAGAAATAATTCAACACTCCTTTCATGCTGTTTCACACAGCAACTAACTTAGAGCAAAAACTGCATCTTTAGTTATCCCTTTGAACTGCTCCCTAGCCTCCAGGAGACTATGATAACAGCAATAAGCCTATCAGGAGGTCATTAATGGCTCGTGGGCTGGTGAGATCAGGGGCAGTTTACTGTGCTGAATAAAATGGTACAAAATCTGTCTACTTTACAGATCTCTAGTATCGCCTGTACAGCAATTTGTGCTGTATGCTCTGAATATTTACTTCATGCAGATTTTTCTTTTTATTTTCGATATCTTTTCATTACTATGTGTTAATAAATATTATTTTTACAGCCAGTTTACTACAGTGAATAGATTGCAATTTGTGTGATGTACAAAATGAGATACCTATTACCAATAAGTGAATTTCTCTAAATTGCAGCTTGATAGAATATTGCATTTCAAACATCTGACAATCAAAAAAGTGAACTACATGTAGTTGAAAAAAAATTATTTTATTGTGTTCAGGGGAGAAGAGTTATATTTTTTAAAAGTTACCTTTAATTTGTTTCTGTTCTAAGAAAAGACAAACCATAATTTTCAACCGTTTTATGTTTCGTGTGTGTGTAGCATTTAAAATTAATTGTGATTAATTGTTGCCTTCATTTTTTTGCAGATTCCTGGAAAGAAAAAAAAAAAAACCCCAACAAAAAAGAACAAGAAAAAACCCCAACAAAAAATGCATGTTTGCTGTATTTTCATAGTTATTGCGTACTTTCCAGCCAGGAAAATACAAGTTAAGATCACTTGAACATAGTTTCTTTTCTTTCAGTTATTTAGTCTAACCCTATCTTCAATCACTTTTATAAGGACCATATTGATAGACTCAATCAATTATGTAGGCTTTGCGGAAGAAGATCTTTAACTCGACTTCAAAGACTTTAAATCAACAAAGTTGAGAAAATTCATGGATTACCAAAAGGATGTTTTAATAATTTTTCACATAAATGTTGAAAAAGATACTCGGGGTCTCCAATCTCCATCGATTTGTACTACCTGTATCTAAAAAATAGGAGACATAATGCACAGAAGCAGCAAACTGACAACTGAAAAGGCAATTGCCAAAAAAGAGAGAAGTTTCAAAAATTTGGACAGAATATCATAGTCATATATCAAAACTAGTGCACACATTATCTGTCATTCAGTATCGGTAGAAGAGCATCTGAATTCTGCACTTCAACCTGTTTCCCTGCCCGACATCAAAGACTGAGTAAAACAAGACTAGAAACGAGCCGCTTTTCTCGACTAGCTGCCAAGCGTGGTAAATAAACCGTATTGCCTGTTATTACGATTTGATAATTTTACCTCTTTCTTTATCCTGCACTTTTCAGTATTGGCACAAATAAATCGCGAAATCCTCATTGTCAGTGGTATTAAGCAATAAATTGTAACATAACTAACAATACATATGTGTATTAAGAACAGTTGACCAGATTTATCTTTCCACTGTTTTTTCAAAGGTCCAGAGTGGTACTTGTAAGAGTTCTTTTTTTTTTTTTATTTTATTAATAGACTGAATACTTAAAGTTTAGTGGCTAGAATAATAATGAAAAAATTCCTCCACCAAGTGCTGAGAGTGTTAAAACTAGTCACGTGCTTCCTGTTTACCGCACTTCATCGCTAGCGCAAACCCCTCTTTGCCGACATCGATATGGGCGATAGTGAGCCAGAATCAAATACAGATATGCTTATATGCATGTGGCTAGGACTTAAGAAATTGAAATATCAAATATTGATACTCAGGTTTCAAAAAACCATGAAGAAATTGAACAGCCAAGTTTCTCTCACAGCTATCTGATCAACCTTTCCTCTCGCAGCGTCTACTCCACTTAAGTCGAAAACAGATTCCTCTGCAACTCCCCTCTGGACTCCAGTTAAAAGGGCTATGAATGATTCATTTACAAGTCCTTATAAAACGCCAGTAAAATTGTCGAAAAAGGATTCGACCACAAGTCGTCTGACAGCTCAAAACTGTGTGTTGATAGCGCCACTTTACCCTTGATTAAAGGTCCTGTGAAAGCTATGCCTCCAGACGTACCATCGTTTAATATACCTCTATGCAGTGATGAAGAAATTTTAGCATGACATCTGGTAAAATGAAAGCTTAGTACATGGAGCTGTAAAGATGTATTACGTTTAAAGATGAGAGGGCAACTACTGTTGCTTCAAAATTTGACCATGCCAAGAAAAGGATCATCTGTGTCCAAATCATCAATAAGAAGATAAAGGACAATTTCGATAAAATATGCTCCAAGATATTCGGGAACTATGAAGCAGACACACTTAGTCAAAAAGTTTATGATTTTAAAAGGAGTAGCGCCATCAAAACTTGCATCTTTGCTGGGACTTTTGAGACAGAAACTTACTGCGCAAGAAACATAAGCTATGAAAGAAACTATTTACATCACATATCATCAACTTATGCTTCAGCCTAGATTTTTTAAAAGTATTGGCACATCTTCCAAGTGAACATGCTGTTAGAAACTAAAACAAAGAAACTGCAGGACAAGAACATAGCTTCCGTAGAGAATTTGCCATCCTTTGTCACTAAAACCCTGGACAAAATGAATGAGAATGGTGATTTGCAATCGCATCGGTATACCCAATAATGAGATCTGGGTGAAAGTTGGGGGTGACCCTGGTAAAGATAGCTTTAAATTAAAATAGCTTCAAGCATTTGCAACGTTTCCAAACCCAACTCTAAACATAACACTCATCTCATAGCAATGGCAACAGTTCAAATCATCACCAGAAATATCCAGACAGTGATGGAAGACCTTAAATCTCCGGTCTATATCCTTGCTTATGGTGCCATGTCAGTAGAGATGGAATGCAGATAGGTAAAGTGGGAGTAACATCTAGAAGTTTGCTGACTCTTGACAGTGATTAAAATAGATTCTTAGAAAGTGGAGGTGAACTAAAAAAAGCAAAACAGTTTCGCAACATCATTCAATGCTCAATATAGATCTGACTCATGTTGCACTCCCATACTGGCATATATACTACTAGGCATTGTGGCTAAGCATTGCAAATTTTAGAGCAAAATGCGACAGATATTGATGAGAAACTAGCACAAGAAAGGGCGACATGATCAAATGCTAAGGAGGCATATGACAAATATGGCAGGCGTTGGGAAGAAACAATCGTTTTAACAGAGAAAAAAAGGTTTTTGAAGACCTACATTATTACCTGGTTACTGCTCTTATTTTCCTCAATTTCCGTTTGTAGGTCTTTAATTTTCTTTAGGCGTTTCTGCCATTTTTTAATTTTTTTTTTATGTGCATTGTCACTTAAAATAATTTATTTTAAGTGACAATGCACATAAAAAAAAAAATTAAAAAATGGCAGAAACGCCTAAAGAAAATTAAAGACCTACAAACGGAAATCGAGGAAAATAAGAGCAGTAACCAGGGACCTACTCTGAAATGCATATAGTGAGTTATTGATAAGCACAAAATAGTGCGACAAGCATTCCCTGGTGGACACTTCAGCGGCAACCACTGCCACAAGTATCTTGTCAAAAAAGTATACAGGGAAATTACCATAGAAATGGTAACAAAAGTAAGCAGTAACATCCAGCTAGACAGTGTATTACCTAATGGGGACGTTCAAATATAATCTTACACTTTGGAGGTG
>BLXT01007613.1:1609690-1622418 GCA_019648995.1 Plakobranchus ocellatus | reverse complement strand
GTAGTAGTAGTAGTAGTAGTAGTAGTAGTAGTAGTAGTGGTAGTGGTAGTAATTATTGTTGCTCTTACTGTTAGTTATTACAATTGTTATGGCTACTTACAGACATGAGTCTCGTTACTCATGATATTTTAGTAGTTATTCAATTGTTTTATGAATACTTCTCAGCTACCTCTCTTTTGATTTTACCTCCTTCATCTATCTCTCTTTCCCTCCATTTCTATCTTTCTCTCTCTATATATCTCTCTTTCCCTCCATTTCTATCTATCTCTTTGTCTCTCTTTCTCTCCATTTATATCTTTCTCTCTATCTATCTCTTTTTCTCTCCATTCTATCTCTCTATCTCTCGTTTTTTCTCTCCCTTTCTCTCCATTTCTATCTCTCTCTCTCTCTCTCTCTCTCTCTTTTCCTCCATTTCAATCTCTCTCTATCTCTCGTTTTCTCCCTCTTTCTCTCATTCACCGTCTCATTGTTTAGGTTACTCTTGTTTCTATAAATTTACTTAACTTTTTCTTAAATTTGTCTTTATCCTTGTCTCAGATTTTATTCCCTTTAGTCATAGAGAAAATTCCCAAGATTGTCAGGCAGTTTGCCTCAAACTAAAAGTGAAAGATAACACGCACCAACATGGGTAGACTAATTTCTCAAGCTCTCCTACTTGTTGCGATGATGATACTGAACATTTTCGCCGAAACCAAAGGTAAAATGTGTATCGTTTAATAAGGTGCTTACATTAGTGTCGATTTCATAAGGCTATCCATGTTTTCTAGAATACTTAGGTTGTCATGATTAATTGATCTCATTACGTTTACACGGAAAAATGGAAATTACGACAGACCAATAGCAGGAAGGGGAACAAGAAGTGGATGAGAGGAAAGAAAGGGGAAGGGAGGAAAAAGAGAGAAAAAGAGAGGGAGCCAGAAAGGGAGAATAACTGAAGAAAAAAGGTTTCGAGAACAAGATACAATGAAAGATGGAGATGAGGCACGGAGAAAGGAGATACTAGATAAATCATAATGGAGAGGGAGAAAGAGAGAAAATGAGAGCGATTGTTTCATTGATTGATTGACTTTTATTTTGCAACGGTCACAAAAAAGACACAGTTCTGTTTCATTTGGCCGTTAACAAAACATAATTGAATTAAAGCAAAAATTAATATAAAAGCCAAAAGGTCAAATTTCCATTTTTTAATATAAAGCGAAAATAGGGAATTGAGCTAGGCAATTGAACATTTCATTTAACATAAGCACAAAAAGTTATTAATTAATATTTAGAATAAAATAAATTATACAAAGTAGAATATTATGCAGAGAAAGGCTATTCTTATAAAAAAATAAGAAAATAATAGTTGAGTGAGAGAGGGCAAGAAAGAGAAAGGGAAAGAGAAAGAGGGTGAGGAAAAGAAAGAGAAAGAGAGAGGGAGGGAGAGCGAGCGAGCGAGCGAGAGAGAGATAGATAGATAGATAGATAGATAGATAGATAGAGAGAGAGAGAGAGAGAGAGAGAGAGAGAGATAGAGAGAGAGAGAGAGAGCGTGAGAAAAAAACAAAACAAAACAAAAAAATAAATAGAAAGAAGAACAGCGTAAGAATGACTAAGAACTAGCAATAAATAAGCAAAAAAATGGATCAATTTAAAAAGTAACCTTTTCAGTGATATATAATATATCAGAATATTCAACTCATAAATAAGTGCGATAAAGTAATTGCTACAGACAAAAGCGCACTCGCAAACACAAACCAGCACACAAGAGTGAGTGAGCAAGGTAGAGTTGGAAGGAATGATAGAATACAGAGATATATTGTGAGTGAGAGAGACTGAGACAGAGAGACTTATATATATATATATATATATATATATTTATATAAAAGTGTACAATCATTCATTGATTACAGCCAAAATGACCAGAATAATATCAGCTTTTTGAGATCTTCCTCTAAACCTGTAAAGAGCAGTTGCAAACTGTTAAATTTGTAAAAATATCAAAGTCTCTTCTTTTTTTGTCATATTTTTCCTTATAGTAGCAACAACATATTTATCAATCATTTTTGATCTTTTGGTTTTTAACCAGATGTGGCCGAGTCTTTGTCAGACTTAGAGCGAAAGTTAGCTGAGATTGTGACCACTCTGAACAAGACAAACGAAAAACACGCTCAGTTAAGGGTACAACAAGATCTGGTAAAGATATAATGAGTTTATATATAAAACCAACATGTTTGTTTGATTTTTTTTTGTGACCTATGCTTCTCGCTGTTACTAAAGTTATCAATCTTTCGAAGTTTACTTTTATTTGATATTCATTAAAAGGGACATAGAAGCAAAGCAGAATAAAAATACAAGCATCAAAAAATGTGTTAAAATTAAGACATCAAGTACATGTAAATCAGTCCCACATAAATGGATTATTACAACTTAACTCTCCATATTCATGCTTCGAATCGTCCTGAAGTTCAAATCATTTCATCAATGAAGAAACCAAGAAACTTTCTACCGTTTTAATGGGGCAAAACTATTGTTTATAATGTGTTGATCCCTCTCATTTAAGAAAGTCGTTTACATCGCATATTCATGCTGATATTTCACTTTCTCATTTAAAAGACGTCGATTTTTTCTTATTAATCCACATGGGGTTAAAACTGTACACCTTGTCTATGACATTTTAAAGCGTTTTTTTTTTTTTGGTTTAGCTTTACAAGAATTGCACTGCAAAATCAAAGAACAAATCACGTTATTACTTTTTAAATTTTTGGGACTTAGACCTCAAGATTACTCGCGATGGTTAAATGACTGATGATGTTAACGGTATTTTACAACCTCGGCCTGACTCAGTATTTTCAGTCTATCTATTTTTTAAACGTTGTAACCAGTAATTTTATCCGAACGATAACAGGGAATCGTCAAATAGCTAGCTTAGATCATCAGAAAACATATTGAAACTACGGATCTGCCGCTGTCAAATCTTTACTTTAATGAAAATTTTCCTCAGGCACATCGGGCTTCACAAACATCTAGGCGGGTCGAAATCTCGATCTGCCGCTTCTGTCTTCGCTACCTTTTTATATTTAAAGAGATTAATGCACTGAAAATGACAAATAATGAATTTTAAAGATGTTAATAATAAAGAAATTACATGAATTATAACTTATAAACAGGCAAATTATTAAATAAAGATAACTGACGTAAAAAAAAAAAGGCTTAGAGTTATTTGTCCATATATATATTCGGATACCAATATTTATAAGCATAATATTTCCACCTTTGTTAGCCAAAGACCTGCGAGCGAGGTATGGGTGATGACGTCACAAAGAATTATCCGCGGTATGTCATTATGTCACATGATGGACCGAAGAGACAGATTCTGTGTGACACCCATACAGACGGTGGCGGCTGGATAATATTTCAGGTGAAGCATGATACGCATGTAGGCTATACAAAAATAATGTAAAGATAACAATAAAATCGACACCAAGTGCTATTTTCAAATTTAAACATTAATTCATTCTAAAATCTATTTATGCAGTGTTACCGACACTTTGATATACGGCGCACCGGTAGGGAAAAATACAGCATCGATTTGGCATGAATTAATCTAACAATAATAATCATAGAAACTTCAAAAAAGAGTTAGCAGGATTTTCAGAATTCAAGCATAAACTTCATCTATTTGCATCGCATTTTAGCCCAATAAACAAAGGCCAATTCGCCACTCACTTTTCTTTATTGATTCATGACTGCGTTAGTATCAAAAGGGATCAATTAAAAATTTATATTCACTAACATGATCATATTAACATACATACATACATACATACATACATACATACATACATACATACATACGTACGTACGTACGTACGTACGTATGTACGTGCGTGCGTGCGTGCGTGCGTGCGTGCATGCGTACGTACGTACGTACGTACGTACTTACGTACGTACATACATACATACATACATACATACATTCATACATACATACATACATACATACATACATACATACATACATACATACATACATACATACATACATATAAATACATACATACATACATACATACATACATACATACATACATACATACATACATACATACATACATACATACATACATATATACAGATCACAGTCATAAGGGCTTTTGTCAGTTGACAAAAAAGAATGTATTTAGATCTACTAAGATCTTCAATGACTAAATTTCATTTTGTAGTCGCATTAAAAACGTGAAAATTACTTTGTTAGGTGAACGTAAAAAAATTGATAGTATATGCATAATTATAATTTACTATATTTTTTTTTCTTCCGATTTTATCATTCTAAATTCTGAACCTACACTCTGGAGAAGATATCAACATAAACTATTTTCTCCGCGATATTTATCTACCACAGAGACGCACTACAGGTGACGTAGACTTCTACCGTGACTGGACGTCATACCGTGAAGGGTTTGGCTCCCTCACTGGAGATTTCTGGATGGGAAATGAGGCCCTCTATAATCTCACTGACAAGGTGAGCATAATTATTAAGAAACCTAATCTCATTGAGTAACTCAAAAGATGTTTTAAAACCTGCGATTAAGACTCCTAAAAATAAAGCGTAAAGACATTCGAAATTTTTAAACACTGCGAGCATTTTCATGATTCAAAAAATCCTAGGATCCTACCTTTACTAAAGGAAACCAGATCTCTGTCTAACGCCGCACGGCTTTTAAGGATAACTATGGAAGAACTCTGATTTACTCAGGGGGACACACACATGAAAAAGGCGTTGATATCTTATTCGATGTAACAACGGCAAAAAAATCTGGGGAGTTGGTGACCAATTGCCTTGTTGCCGCAAAACGTCACTACCGGCCATTATCTTGTTTCCGGGCTCTGGACCAGTTAGACATTACTGCATCTTTCTGTCTAAACGCAAGACCAGCGTATCAGCGATTTAGCTCATCTTTTCGAAAACAGCTTTGTAAAAAAATCAGAGTCTACAACAATTCAACCTGAGATACCCTAGGCTAGATTTAGAAACAGGAATTAAAGCGCAGGGTCAGTTTTTTATTGCATAATTTGATGCGTTTCAAGAGTATTATCGGAAATGGAACTAGTCGGCCTAGCAAGCAACCGTAGAGCTCACCTCAAAACTTTGAAATGTGATCATACATTATAGAAAAACTCTAGAGTCAATAAGCAATCATAATAGGCGAATCGACCTGTGCAATAATAAATCTATATTTGTATAGCTATTAATTTTCTATCTAGTCTGAGTTTTTTTATATAGATCTAATAGAAACACCTTAGTAGCCTTGACCGGGCAACAGTTAGTAGAGGCTAGCGTCACTATTCAAGTTCGGAAAAAAACCTAAAAATAATATTGTGCAACAAGGCAATTTCAAATAGAGTAGTTGTAGCTAAATTGGTAGCCAAACCATTAAATCTAGGAATTATTCAAACATTTGGCAGTGAAGATGTAGAAGTAGAAAAGTTTTATAAAGAAATAGAAAAAGCAAAAGGCTATAAAAAATCCAATGACATCATAGTTGTAATGGAAGATTTCAATGCAAAAGTTGGGGACGAAAGAGCAGAAGATGTTGTTGGGCCCAGTGGCATAGGGACTGCAAATGAGCGTGGAAGTAGGCTATATGAATGGTGCCAAATGAATGATTTTACCATCACAAATACTTGGTATCAAAACCACCCTAGGCGATAGTGGACTTGGAAGACAGAAAATATTCCGAAACGCTGTCAAAACATCGAAGTCACTGCCGGGAGCCGACTGTGATTCAGATCATATTCCAGTAATGTGTAACTTTCAGATAAAACTTAAGAAGTTAAGAAAGGCAAGGGTTAATCCTAAATTCCAAATGGACTTTTTAAAATCTGACGAAAAACTAAGAGGCAAAATCTCTGAAGCTGTGCATAACAAACATGAAACTCTAAAAAATATCTCAGAAGTAGAAGAATTATGGTCAGAACTGAAAAATTCACTTAATGAAGTTATATAGAAATACCTTCCCCCCAAAAAAGATAAAAAAGAGCATAAGAAATGGATAAACAAAGAAATACTCGATTTAATGGAAGAAAGGCGCAAATAAAAAAATGTAGAAGTCAAATACAAAGACCTAAGCAGAAACATCAAAATGAAATGCCACGCAGCGAAAGAAAAATGGATTAATCAACAATGTCAGAAAATAATGCAAAAGCTAAATATAGGACAGCAAAATCATGCATGCTAAAATTAAGGATGTCCGTAGTAAGAAAATCAAATGCAGTAGCCCTGGCTGCATCAAATCAAAAGATGGAAAAATGTTAATGGAAAAGAATGAAATACTAAACAGATGGTCAGAATATGTTGAGGATCTTTTTAAAGATGATAGGTGCAAAAAACCCAAAATAGAGAAAAACATAGAAGGCCCAAGTATCCTTAAAGAAGAGGTAGAAGCAACAATAACGAAAATGAAAAATGGAAAAGCCACGGGACCAGATAATATACCAGTAAATAATTAAAGCATTAGATAATTTAGGAATAGATCTGACAACAAAACTTCTTAAAGCAATAAACGATAGTGGTACAATTCCAGAAGATCTTTGTAAATCTGTTTTAATAGTACTGCCTAAAACACCAGGAGCAACAGAATGTGAACTTCATAGAACAATGAGTTTAATGAGCCATTTTACAAAAATTCTGTTACGCGTTTTAATGCATAGAATGCGCAAGAGTCTAAGACCAGAAATATCCCCAAAACAGTTTGGTTTTATGCCTGATAAAGGGACTAGAAATGCAATATTCACTTTGTCAATGCTTATGGAAAGATGCATAGAGATGCAAAAAAGATCTCCACCTCTGTTTCATTGATTATTCTAAAGCTTTTGACAAAGTAGAGCTGTTCCGTATGCTAGAAAAACTAGACATCGATGGTAACGATCTGAGAGTGATTACAGGTATGTGTAATGTTTTCTGATCTTTTTAACTTTTTAGTGAAATAATCTTAAGAAATCTTGATGGTATTTCAGGCTTAAAAATAAATGGAGAAAATCTTAATAATCTCAGGTATGCAGATGATACAGGTTTAGTAGCAGAATCTGGCAAACAGCTCCAAAAACTTCTAGATACTGTAATTTTAGAGAGCGAAAGAAGGAGCCTGTCTTTGACTGTGAAGAAACGGAATGTATGGTCATCTCAAAGAAATCCTCTAACCTCAAGTGCAATCAAACAAGTTACAAAATTCAAATATCTAGGTTACCTGATAACATCAGAAGGCAGATGTACAAGTGAAACAAGTAAAAGAATAGCCATGGCCAAAGATATATTCCAAAAAATGGAGCCAATACTGGCAGATAGAAACATAAGTATGACAACCAACATATGGGTAATTAAAACATATGTCTGGTCAGTACTTTTGTATCACAATCAACAAAGAAATAGAGAAATAAAACTAGAAGCAGTAGAGATGTGGTAATCAGAAGAATGATGAGGATTATCATTGACAGAAAAAAGTCAAATCAATTGATTCTGAAAGTGGCTAATCTTGAGCGATCACTAATTAAAACCATTAGACAGAAGCAACTATAGTTTTAGGGCATATTTGCCGACAAAAGGGTTTAGAACACTTAGCAAACACTGGAAAGATTGAAGGCAAACACAGTAGAGGTAGACAGAGAATAACTTTTATTGAAAATCTTAAGTCATGGGCCATAGGCAAGGGTAGCAATAACAACTTTATAAGGGTAACTGAGAATAGGTATGAGTGGAAGAAAATGATCGTCAATGACAGTTCCAGACATGGTACCTAATGATGATGAACACTTACTTTGCTGAATTCGACTTGAGTCGAAAACGGGAACTTCCTTTCCGATTGCTGAATTCGACTTGAGTCGAATGCAAGACTAACTCAATGAAACAGGCCATGGACGTTATCAGCGTTTGTTTTGATATGTTGCAGTTACTTGCCTTGATTCAGGGAAGTGTTTAATTTTAATTTTACGCATATGATCGAGAGTAGATGCTTTAGTGTTCAAAATTGATTGAATTTTCCTGTTGTGATCGTAGAGAACATTAGATCTAGATTTGAAATGGCTTGTACCAATGTCCCCACGCTCTCCAGCCAAGATTCTGACTCTGATACATAATTGCAGGCAGTAGTGGCTCAGAATTCGATCTAGACCTATTTAGTGAAGAGGATGGGCCTAATGGGGCTCAAGTAGCATCTACACTTACATCTAGAACTGACTCTCCCACAAGTGGGCGTGGCATCCCTGCAACGGATCAGGGAGTTGGTGATTTTCAGTGGAAATATTTAGTAGAAGAAGAGGACCTAAACCATGTAGAGTGGAAAATAAACTATAACTCTCAAACTATCGGTGTAATGAGAAGTTCAGAAAAATAAAAAAACACCACACCATGAGGTGAGCCAACCAAAACTTGCGGAATTTTATTTGACTTTATTTAATTTGTTACTTGTTGACTTGCATGCAAATCTTTGTTCGTTTTTGCCCCCCAAAAACTGTAAAACTGCAGACTCTCTGTAATAGAATGAGATTCATATTATTTTCATCTAAATTTAGTCACATTACAAGCCACAATTTCCTCACACAACCACTCAAACCATACAACCCAGTTTTCTCCTTTATTTTCTCATAAAATAAAAAAAATCAAGATGGCGGACCGTGTCATATGACTTACTTTGCATACATTTAATTATTCAAAGTAATCTGTGGTCTGTCTCGAGTCTATCCCTAAAGTTTCATGACATTTGCTTGCATAGTGTGGAAAATACAACACTTCATGTGAAACCATCATAATTCCAATCTTTTCCAACAAAGGGCTTAGCAATGGGAAGTTACTTTAAGTCAAAAGCTAAAACAAAGTTCAGGCGATTAGTACGCATAAAATTCGAAGTACACAAATATAGATAAGGGAATACCTCGAAATCTAATTTTATTTCATGCGTCACGCTTATTATCTAATTCCTAGGATTCCCTTAGATTTGAATGTTTAAAGTGACATCTAATGTCGACATTTGGATTACTTGTATTAAACCTCTCTCTCTCTGTCTCTCTGTCTCTCTCTCTCTCTGCCTCTCTCTCTCTGTCTCTCTGTCTCTCTCTCTCTCTCTCTCTCTCTCTCTCTCTCTCTCTCCCCCCTCTTCTTTCTTTCTTCTGAACTACGTGTTGCAGTTCCACTCACCTGTTCTTAGAGCAGGTAATACAGCATCTAGCTATTTTTTATATATGTCAGTGTGATCACATTTCTACAAACCATACTTATTCATCGCTCTACGACTAAGTAACTATATTTGTCTAGATCTATAGACCTTATCTAGTCCATAAATCGGGCGTCGGTGGTACAGTGGCTTGTGAGTACGCCCTGAGATCTGCAGGGACCCTTCTTAAAGCCTGAGATCACCTTGCTGTGGACTGGCTATATACAAAAACTCAACCCGTCCAATAAATTGTGCAGGTTTTCATGTTCCCCTTTATCGATTTTTTCTTCTTGCAGCACCATATAAATTTGTCCCAGACAGGGCAATCATATTTGCCTCTTATTTCCATATCATTATTAAAACTTTTATGATCCCTAAATTTTTCTTGTCCTCTTTTTCTTCATTATCTTTCTAAAAAAATAAAGATGAGAGGCGTCATAAGATCTCACCTGAAATCTATATTTCTAGCTGTTAACTCTATGTTCTATGCTTTTTGAGCAGTTTCATGGCAAATAAAGGTTCGTTTTTGCCTGCATTGTTAATCTTTGGATCCAAAACGTCTGCAATTAGAATCTTTCAGTGTAAAGCTAAAACTGCAATATTGATTTGGTCGATTAGAATCAGGTAAAGTCTTCGAAAATAAGATAAATAAGAAGTATTTCATAGGCTTTACGCTGCCAAACACAAATCAGTTAGCTCTGTTTTAAACCAAAAATATGCTGTGAACACAAAAGCAACAATAAATGAATTCTCGTTAACTTGTTGATTTAAAAAATGTAGCGCCTTGAAATAAGTTTCCTATTCTTTTAAAGATATTTGGAATCTAATGTAGTTATTAAATTACTCAATATTCTTCTTTTCCATTTCTTGTGGCTTCCATTTATTGTATGAAAACAGGGTTCAGAGTTGTTGAAAGGAAGCGTCTAAGAAAAAAAAATTCATTTTTTTTCATTAATAACCATTTCATCCCACTGATTGTCCTACATAGGATCCATACGAGCTCAGAATTGACATCCGCATTAACAACGGCCAAGAGGTTTTCGCAAGATATTTAAGCTTCAGAATCGAGGATGAAGCAAACAAGTAAGTTTTGAAGTACAAATATTCCTTTTTCATTAATTATCGCGATATACTTTAATAAAATACTTTAAAGTACATTAAAGTATAGGACGTTTTCTCTTCACTCTGTTGAAGATATAAGAAATCTACAGAGCCCGATTTATTGGTGTGTAGCAGTATAGCAGAATGCAAAAAAGGAAAACACAAAGTATTTTCATACTGCCTGTTGCTGATACCTTTATTCATATTATTATTATTTAACCGTGGTTATTGAAACATCATACACTGTCAAGGTAAATTACTTGTTAACCCATCAAATATAATACGAGAGAAGAAAGCATACAAGCACAAGCACAACTAAGCCTAAGACCTAAACAAGGCATCAATAGTTCAAGAAGACGAATTAATACAGTAAGTACTACAACTGCCTACTCAGAATTGTTGAAACAACATTGTGTCAGCTGTAATCATTTTGTGTTGAAAATTAAAGTTTTTAGAGTGTGAAGTTGTTAAATTGATTTTTTTAAACCGTCAGATACCGTCTTCAGATTGGATCCTATTCGGGAACAGCCGGCAATTATTTCTCTTACCATAACAACATGTTCTTCACAACCTTTGACCGTGAAAATGACAAGCATCCTACTTTGAACTGTGCTGTTCATCACCCTGGAGGCTGGTGGTACAATTCTTGCATTCGTGCTGCGCTGAACATAGAGTGGGACGTCACTGGGACGAAGACCTACGGTTGGTTTGACGGAACATCTCACATGCCCGTTTCCTTCTCTGAGATGAAAATGAGGCGCATCCAAGTCATCTAATGTACATATTTTATTTAATATTCATTGAAAACCACCAAAATTTGGATTGTAAAGTCATTTGAATAATCCAGATCTGACCTCTAGGTCACTGGATTAGTATATCAACGCCTTGTCACTTTTAGCGTGACATTGTGGCTGGTGGTGCATCAGCGTAATGATGCAGACGGACGAAGAAAGAAAAATGAGATGAATGTACTTTAAATGCATTTCTTGCTTATTTCTCTCAATATTCACAATGTCTGAATAGCTATGAATATATACATTATTTGACGACGTCAGGTGTAAGGACAAAAGAAAAAAGATGAATGTAGCGTTCTCTATACATATGTAACTGTTTACTCGACACATTTTTTTAAGCGATCTATTCTTTTTTATCTTTTAAAAAAATGAAACAAGTATTACATGACTTCTTGAAAACAAAGTGCTCCCTTTGGGAATCCTTAACTTTTAGTGTCTCCGATAGTCCTCATTGTAACAAAAACCAGACTTAGGGCTTGCTGTTGAACGCACGTCAACTCGAGAATTCTAGAAAGACCCAGTTTAGGGAAGTTAATTTATGCAAAGTGAGTGAGAATTCATTACGTAAACGAACGTGACTCATGTTCTATTTTTAGCCTAAGAATTTCCCTAATGTCTTTTTGAACACTGCTTTTTTGTTATTTTAGGATTATGATGTAACGTTCTAGATCTACTTTTTCGAACATTCTACGCTTGCATTATGGGATAGATTTCCAGAAATTTGTAGAGTTTTCTTTTGGAAAAAGTATAAATACCGGGAGAAGATTGGTGAGAGCATCACACAGAGATCACACAGAGAAGACACAGAGTAGGCAGAAAGTTCATAGAGATCACACAGAGTACGCAGAAAGTTCACAGAGATTATAGAGATTGCAGTTAGATTATTGTATAGCGATTACGCATTTTTTAGAGCTAGATCTAGTTTTCTTACCGACGGCCTATGTGAATGTTGTTTGATTTAATTTCCTGCTGTTGAGTTAAATAAACTCAGTTTTTTACGTTTTCACACAATCTCCAGCGTTCCATTATTTTTCAGCTAGGTCTATATAGATCTAAAGAACTCAACGTCCTACATCAGAGGTATTATCAACCTTTTATTTCTGGTGTTTGTGACAAATATATTTACTGTTAGGATGCTAATAGTCATGGAGGTTTATGTAAATTTGTATTCCTTTTTTCCTCATCCTCCTCTTCCTTCTCCTCCTCGACCCTCTCTTCCACTACCTCCTACTCGCCTCCCCCTCCTCTTCTATTTCTTCCTTGGCCTTCCTCTTCACCTCGCCTCCTCCTTTTCCTTCTTCTTATTTTTATCTGCTCTATATTTAACTTATGATGATCTTTTCAGTGTTATATTATATCACATACTTTTTTCGTCTTTATGAAAGTATTGCATTTTCAGGTTTCACATGATTTTAAAAAAATGCACCCTCATAAACATCAACATTTTTTTTTTGTATGAAAATACGAGCTGTTGTACAACAATATCAAAGGTCTTCTTACACAACGGTCATTTCAATAAACGTAATTGGCAATGTCTCCTTACTCTAATTACTCATGTTTTTGTTGCAAAACTTTGTGACTTTCTTTTAAATTATGGTGTTTGTGAAGGTCATCGCGAACCTTTTTTATCCTTAAAAAGGAGGGG